>CM040798.1:20865761-20888261 GCA_022829025.1 Squalius cephalus
GTAAATAATAGTAGAATGTGGTGTATCAAGGTAAATCATGTAAGAATCCTAGTAAATCATTCTAGAACGTGGTATATCATGCTAGAACATGGTAAATCATGGTAAACTATGCTAGAACAGGGTAAATCATGGTAAACCATGATAAATCATGATGAACTATGGTAAATCATTTTAGAATGTGGTATATCATGGTAAATCATGCTAGAACATGATCTTTTCCATCTATGATGTCAGTGGTTACATGCTTGCTAAATAAAACTTAATAACTTTTTATGCTTTTGTGCTTTAAGGCCTTAACTGCTTGAACCCCGATAAATGCTGCTTGCAGCTTTAATTATTATTATTATTATTATTATTCTGCCGTAAAACGCATCGTACAGCCCAAACCGTAAGGGCTAGAGCATTGAAACTTTGCCAGATGGTAGTACAAAAATCGAGGAGAGGTTCAGAGATTATGACCCCGATTGGCCCATAGGTGGCGCTATAGCGACCAAAAGCGCAAAACTGCTCATAACTCCTAGACCGTATGTCGTAGACTCAAATGTCTTATATCATTGGAAAGCTGGACGCCTGACGAACAAAACGTATTCTCCGATTTCATTTCCGTCATGATAGATTTTCCGCCATTTTGAATTTTGTCGAAAATCTACTTTTGCCAAATAGTCCCTGGTTTTTTGCCCGATCGGAACCAAACCAGTGCAGAAATGTTCTCTGGAGTCTGAAGATCAATAATTATCGAAAAAAAGTTGAAATTTCGATTCATGGTCGCTAGGGGGCGCAAAATAATCGTTGTGGGAGGAGCCTATTTTACTAAAATGGCTATAACTTAAAAAGTAAATAAGATAGCTTCACCAAACTCGGTACACATGTGTATGGGTTCAGTCTGGGGTCACAGTAAAGAAATCGCGACGATTGAACACTAGGTGGCGCTATAACATGAAAAAAACATGAAAAGGGCTATAACCACCTGACCGTTAGTCCGATTGACTTGAAAATTGGTATGCAGTGTCTTGGTCCAAGGTGCCATGTATGTCTATGAGGACATTGGCGTATCTCAAAAAACATGGCCGCCATTGGCCAATGAAGTTGAGCACCTATTATTAGACAAGGTTAACGGAGGCCGATCGGAACGAAACTCGATGGGCATGTTCGACTCATGGCCCTAGAGGTCTGTAAGAATTTTGAAAGAAATCGGCCACTAGTTGGCGCTAACGAGTTTTTTGGCTCTGTAATCACGTGGTGTTACACTTATCGTAACAAAATGCATATCATTTGATATATCTGCTCATGCTGAACAACTTTGCCTCAAGAACCATTGCTGTCAATCAAACCGTTCATTAAATATTCACGAATATGTCTAAAACCTACTTTTGCGAACTAGTCCTAGGTTTTTTGCCCGATCGGAACCAGACCAGTCTAGGACAATTCTCTGGACTCTCTAGATCAATAATTATCAAAAAAAAGTTGAACTTTTGCATTTGGATGGCTGTAATAGGGTCATTTATAAAATGGGCGTGGCAAAATACACTCAAAAGCCTATAAATCATAAATGAAAACTCAGAACTTCACAAAAAATTGGTCAGCATATGTGACATAACATCATTAACAAGCATGCAAAATTTTATGGAGATCGGACGATAGGTGGCGCTATAACTGTTAAAAAGCTTTAAAACCATATATTTCCTATGGTAAACTGCCTGTATTGACTGTAAATGGTCTTTTCCATCTCTGATCATATAATTTTCATATCATAATGTTAAAAACTAGTGCAATACAATTATCTGGACTCACTAGAACAATAATTGTCAGAAAAAGTTGAACTACTTCATTTGGATAGCTATAATAGGTTCACTTCGAAATGTGGCCTTTACCAAGTGTCCCCGAAAGCCTATATCTCTTTAATCAATGCTCAGACCTTCTTAAAAACAAGTCAGAACGTGTGAAATATCACTCTGAACATGCATGAAAATTTTCAGACAGATCTGAAAAAATTTGCCTCTATAACAGTTAAAAAAGTGAAAATGATATGAATATAATGGCATATTAAGCCAATAAGTGATATTTTACTGCCCCCTGCTGTTTAAAATAGTCATGTTGTCATATTGTTCTATAATTTATATTTAGACTTTATAAAATCACTATTTTAACATTTACAATTACATTTAGTCAAAATCCATCTGTTAAAGTATTAGTATTGACAGTTTGATCACATCATATAGTTCAAATGTCTGTATCTACATCAAATGTCTGTATCTACAACATAATGTGTGTGTGTAGTCTTAGGTTTCTGTATAAATTCTGAATCATCTGATTAATAGCTTACAAAGACTTTGTGAAATGTTTATAGATATAAATATATATAAATATAAATATATTTTCATAATGGCATATCGCAATAGTATTGAAAAAACAACAACAACAACAACATTTGTCTTTGTGTGTGTGTGTGTGTGTGTGTGTGTGTGTGTGTGAGAGAGAGAGAGCATGCATTATTGAGTTAACATGGAAACACTGGTTTGCTTTAGTGCAGAAAACTGGTGAAAATAATGAAATTTAAAGTGAAAGTGAGCCAATAAGTGGTCTTCTACTGCCCTCTGCTGGCCATTCTACGGATTAATGAAGTCTTTTCACATGTGCTCACATTAATACTTGGACACTAAAAAATCACTTATATAACAATAACTATTATAACAAAATCATATTTTGTCAGTGTTTATCACTTCATTTGCACTGACACTTCACATAATGGCTAGTAATGTGGTAAATAATGGTAAATCACGCTAGAAACATGATAAATTATAGTAAATAATACAAAAATGTGGTGTATCAAGGTAAATCATGCTAGAATCCTGGTAAATCATTCTAGAACGTGGTATATCATAGTAAATCATGCTAGAACAGGGTAAATCATGATAAACCATGGTAAATCATGATAAACTATGGTAAATCATGATAAACTATGGTAAATCATGCTAGAATGTGGTATATCATGGTATATCATGCTAGAACATGGTAAATCAAGGTAAACTAAGATAAATTCATGGTAAACTATGCTAGAACAGGGCAAATCATGGTAAACCATGGTAAATCATGATAAACTATGGTAAATCATGCTAGAATGTGGTATATCATGGTAAATCATGCTAGAACATGGTAAATCAAGGTAAACTAAGATAAATTCATGGTAAACTATGCTAGAACAGGGTAAATCATGGTAAACCATGGGAAATCATGGTAAACCATGGCAAATCATGCTAGAATGTGTTATAACATGATAAATCATGCTAAAACATGGTATTTTCCATCTGTGATGTCAGTGGTTACATGCTTGCTAAATAAAACGTACTAACTTTTTATGCTTTTGTGCTTAAAAACCTTAAACGCCTTAAAGGGATAGTTCAGGATTTTAGACATGAATCTCTATAGCTTCCCCATAAGCAGTGTGGTGCATTGACCATGACTTACCCCCGACAGCGTCCTGTGAGCCGAGCTCCGGTCCAGTTTTGGTCAAGATGAAATTAGTCCGGCAAGTTTGCTGGGGTCACGGCAATAAAGCTTTTTTCTTCTCAAATCAATATGTGTTCAAAAGAGTGATATATTTGCAGCACAAAACCGCTGTCTATGGAGAGGTCAGACCTCGTAATGGCTTGGCACTATTTTCTTCCCCGTCATATCACTGCGCGCTGCCGCTACCTACAGCCAGCTGGGAGCCGCGCACGTGTCACTTTGTTTACAGCTCGTAAAGAGAACGATAACATGTCTGACTACAGCAGCGACGATGACAACATTGACTTCGACACACAGCCAAAAGGATATCTTTACGAAGCTTCTTTATCTTCGCCAGTTTGGTGTTCACATTGAAGCCCAGAGCAATGAGCCAAAGTCGCCTCAGAGCAACATCTGCCACAGGAAATCTTTGAAATGTGTGAGGAGAAAGCGCCACATCTTTGTTTGTACAGTCCGGATAGTCACAAGTCCGCACCATTTTCTACAAAGCTTGTACAAACTGATCGCTCTTGGTGAGTAGCTATGTTAGCTCGTTCGTGTAGCTGTTCTGAGCACGTAAACACTGCTGTAAACACTGCCGAACAACTGAAAAAGTGGTGTGCGCCTGCGCAGCTCGCAGCTGGCTGTAGGTAGCGGCAGCGCGCAGTGATATGACAGGGGAGAAAATAGTGCCAAGCCATTACGAGGTCTGACCTCTCCATAGACAACGTTTTAGTGACGCAAATATATCACTCTTTTGAACACATATTGATTTGAGAAGAAAAAAGCTTTATTGCCGTGACCCCAGCAATCTTGCCGGACTAATTTCATCTTGACCAAAACTGGACCGGAGCTCGGCTCACAGGACGCTGTCGGGGGTAAGTCATGGTCAATGCACCACACTGCTTATGGGGAAGCTATAGAGATTCATGTCTAAAATCCTGAACGATCCCTTTAATAGCTTGAACCCCGATAAATGCTGCTTGCAGCTTTAATTAGGGGTTCAAGCACGAAGTGCTGAAACCCTATTGTAATTGTACTGATTTTTATTATTAGGGGTTCAAGCACGAAGTGCTGAAACCCTATTGTATTTGTGCTGATTTTTATTATTATTATTATTATTATTATTATTATTATTATTATTATTCCGCCGTAAAATGCATCGTGCAGCCCAAACCGTAAGGGCTAGAGCTTTGAAACTTTGCCAGATGGTAGTACAAAAATCGAGGAGAGGTTATCAAATTATGACCTCGATTGGCCCATAGGTGGCGCTATAACAACCAAAAGCGCGAAAGTGGTCATAACTCCTGGACCGTATGTCGTAGACACAAGTGTCTTATATCATTGGAAAGCTGGTCGTCTGACGAACAAAACGTATATCTCCGATTTCATTTCCGTCATGATAGATTTTCCGCCATTTTGAATTTTGTCGAAAACCTACTTTTGCGAACTAGTCCCTGGTTTTTTGCTCGATCGGAACCAAACCAGTGCAGAATTGTTCTCTGGAGACTGAAGATCAATAATTATCGAAAAAAAGTTGAAATTTCGATTCAGGGTCGCTAGGGGGCGCAAAATTAACGTTGTGGGCGGAGCCTATTTTACTAAAATGGCTATAACTCCAGAAGTAAATGAGGTATTTTCACCAAACTTGGTACACATATGTAAGAGGTCAATCTGAGGTCACGGTAAAAAAAATCGCGGCGATTGGCCACATGGTGGCGCTATAACATGAAAAAAACATAAAACAGGCTATAACCACCTGACCGTTAGTCCGATTGACTTGAAAATTGGTATGCAGTGTCTTGGTCCAAGGTGCCATGTATGTCTATGAGGACATTGGTGTATCTCAAAAAACATGGCCGCCATTGGCCAATGAAGTTGAGCACCTATTAGACAAGGTTAACGGAGGCCGATCGGAACGAAACTCGGTGGGCATGTTCGACTCATGGCCCTAGAGGTCTGTAAGAATTTTGAAAGAAATCGGCCACTAGTTGGCGCTAACGAGTTTTATGGCTCTGTAATCACGTGGTGTTAGATATATTGTCACAAAATGCATATCATTTGATAGATCTGCTCATGCTGAACAACTTTGCCTCTAGAACCATTGCTGTCAATCAAACCGTTCATTAAATATTCATGAATATGTTAAAAACCTACTTTTGCGAACTAGTCCCTGGTTTTTCGCCCGATCGGAACCAGACCAGTCTAGGACAATTCTATGGACTCTCTAGATCAATAATTATCAAAAAAAAGTTGAACTTTTGTATTTGTATGGCTGTAATAGGGTCATTTATAAAATGGGTGTGGCAAAATACACTCAAAAGCCTATAAATCCTAAATGAAAACTCAGAACTTCACAAAAATTGGTGAGCATATGTGTCATAACATCACAAACAAGCTTGCAAAATTTTATGGAGATTGGACAATAGTTGGCGCTATAACTGTTAAAAAGCTTTAAAACCATATATTTCCTATGGTAAACTGCCTGTATTGGCTGTAAATGGTCTTTTCCATGTCTGATCATATAATTTTCATATCATAATGTTCAAAACTAGTGCAATACAATTCTCTGGACTCACTAGATCAATAATTGTCAGAAAAAGTTGAACTACTTCATTTGGATAGCTATAATAGGTTCACTTCAAAATGTAGCCTTTACCAAGTGTCCCCGAAAGCCTATATCTCTTTAATGAATGACTCAGACCTTCTTAAAAACAAGTCAGAACATGTGAAATATCACTCTGAACATGCATGAAAATTTTCAGACAGATCAGACAAAATTTGCCTCTATAACAGTTAAAAAGGTGAAAATGATATGATTATAATGGCATGTTAAGCCAATAAGTGGTATTTTACTGCCCCCTGCTGTTCAAAATAGTCATTTTGTCATATTGTTCTATAATTTATATTTAGACTTTATAAAATCACTATTTTAACATTTACAATTACATTTAGTCAAAATCCATCTGTTAAAGTATTAGTATTGACAGTTTGATCACATCATACATTTCAAATGTCTGCATCTACAACATAATGTGTGTGTGTAGTCTTAGGTTTCTGAATAAATTCTGAATCATCTGATTAATAGCTTGCAAAGACTTTGTGAAATGTTTATAGACCATTCAAATATATTTTCATAATGACATATCCCAATAGCATTGAAATAACAACAACAACATTTGTCTTTGTGTGTGTGTGTGTGTGTGTGTGCGTGCGTGCGTGCGTGCGTGCGTGCGTGCGTGCGTGCGTGCGTGTGTGTGTGTGTGTGTGTGTGTAAACATGCATTATGGAGTTAAAATGGAAAAACTGGTTTGCTTTAGTGCAGAAAAATGGTGAAAATCAAGAAGTTTAAAGTGAAAGTGAGCCAATATGTGGTCTTCTACTGCCCTCTGCTGGCCATTCTACTTATTAATGAAGTCTACTCACATATGCTTTTGCATTCATTAGACACTAAAAATCACTTATATAACAATAAAACACAAAAAAAATCACTTATATAACAATTACTATTGTAGCACAATCATATTTTGTCAGAGTTGATCACTTCATTTTTACTGATACTTCACATAATTGCTAGCAATGTGGTAAATCATGGTAAATTACACTAAAAACATGGTAAATCATAATAAATAATACTAGAATGTGGTGTATCAAGGTAAATCATACTACAATCCTGGTACATCATTCTAGAACATGGTATATCATGGTACATCATGCTAGAACATGGTAAATCATGGTAAACTATGCTAGAACAGGGTAAATCATGGTAAGCCATGATAAATCATAATAAACTATGGTAAATCATGTTAGAATGTGGTATATCATGGTAAATCATGCTAGAACATGGTAAATCATGGTAAACTATGCTAGAACAGGGTAAATCATGGTAAACTATGATGAATCATGGTAAACTATGATGAATCATGGTAAACTATGATAAATCATGATAAACTATGGTAATCCATGCTAGAATCACAGTAAACAATGGTAAATCATACTAGAATGTAGTATATCATGGTAAATTATGCTAGAATATGGCAAATCATGCTAGAATCATAGTAAATAATACTAGAATATGCTAAATTGTTGTGGGAGGAGCCTATTTTACTAAAATGGCTATAACTCAAGAAGTAAATGAGATATCTTCACCAAACTCAGTACACATGTGTATGGGTTCAATTTGAGGTCACAGTAAACAATTCTATGGAGATCGGACCATAGGTGGCGCTATAACTGTTAAAAAGCTTTAAAACCATATATATCACATGGTAAATTGCCTGTATTGGCTGTAAATGGTCTTTTCCATCTATTATGTCAGTGGTTACATGCTTATTAAATAAATCTTAATAACTTTTGATGCTTTTGTGCTTAAATGCCTTAAAGGCCTTAACTGCTTGAACCCCGATAAATGCTGCTTGCAGCTTTAATTATTATTATTATTCTCCCCTAAAACGCATCGTGCAGCCCAAACCGTAAGAGCTGGAACCTTGAAACTTGGCCAAATGGTAGTCCTCAATTTGGGGAGAACCTATCAAAGTATGACCCCAATTGGCCCATAGGTGGCGCTATAGCAACCAAAAGCGCGAAACTGCTCATAACTCCTAGACCGTATGTCGTAGACTCAAGTGTCTTATATCATTGGAAAGCTGGGAACCTGAAGGTCAAAACGTATATCTCCGATTTCATTTCCTATATGCAAATTGTCCGCCATTTTGAATGTAGTCAAAAACCTACTTTTGCGAACTAGTCCCTGGTTTTTTGTCCAATCGGATCCAAACCAGTGCAGAAATGTTCTCTGGAGTCTGATTACCAATAATTATCGAAAAAATATCGAAATTTCGATTCCTGGTCGCTAGGGGGTGATAAATTAATGTTGTGGGAGGAGCCTATTTTACTAAA
Organism: Squalius cephalus; assembly: GCA_022829025.1. NCBI lineage: Eukaryota > Metazoa > Chordata > Actinopteri > Cypriniformes > Leuciscidae > Squalius > Squalius cephalus. The sequence continues at coordinate 20,874,147 of CM040798.1, forward strand.
ATGGCTATAACTCGAGAAGTAAATGAGATATCTTTACCAAACTTGGTACACATGTGTATGAGTTCAATCTGGGGTCACGGTAAAAAAATCGTGACGATTGATCACTAGGTGGCGCTATAATGTGAAAAAAACATGAAAAGGGCTATGACCACGTGACCGTTAGTCCGATTGACTTGAAAATTGGTATGCAGTGTCTTGGTCCAAGGCCCCATGTATGTCTATGAGGACATTGGCGTATCTCAAAAAACATGGCCGCTGTCGGCCAATGAATTTTGAGCACCTATTAGACAAGGTTAACGGAGGCCGATCGGAACGAAACTCGATGGGCATGTTTGACACATGTCCCTAGAGGTCTGTAAGAATTTTGAAAGAAATCGGCCACTAGTTGGCGCTAACGAGTTTTATGGCTCTGTAATCACGTGGTGTTACACTTATCGTCACAAAATGCATATCATCTGATAGATCTGCTCATGCTGAACAACTTTGCCTCAAGAACTAATGCTGTCAATTAAACCGTTTATTAAATATTCGTAATTATGTTAAAAACCTACTTTTACGAACTAGTCCTAGGTTTTTCGCCCGATCGAAACCAGACCAGTCTAGGACAATTCTCTGGACACTCTAGATCAATAATTATCAAAAAAAAGTTGAACTTTTGCATTTTGCGCATGGGTATATTGGGTCATAAAGAAAATGGGTGTGGCAAAATGCACTCAAAAGCCTATAAATCCTAAACAAAAACTCAGAACTTCACGAAAATTGGTGGGCATATGTTCCATAAAAATCTAAACAAGCATGCAAAATTTCATGTAGATCGGACCATAGGTGGCGCTATAACTGTTAAAAAGCTTTGAAAACCATATATATCCTATGGTAAATTGCCTGTATTGGCTGTAAATGGACTTTTCCATCTATTATTTCAGTGGTTAAAAGCTTGCTAAATAAAACTTAATGTCTTAAATGCTTATGTGCTTAAAGGCCTTAACTGCTTGAACCCCGATAAATGCTGCTTGCAGCTTTAATTATTATTATTTTTCTTCTTCTGCCGTAAAACGCATCGTGCAGCCCAAACCGTAAGACCTGGAACCTTGAAACTTTGCCAAATGGTAGTACAAAAATCGAGGAGAGGTTATCAAATTATGACCTCGATTGGCCCATAGGTGGCGCTATAGCGACCAAAAGTGCGAAACTGCTCATAACTCCTAGACCATATGTCGTAGACTCAAGTGTCTTATATCATTGGAAAGCTGGAACCCTGAAGAACAAAATGTTTATCTCCGATTTCATTTCCGGTATGCAAATTTTTCCGCCATTTTGAATTTTGTCAAAAACCTACTTTTGCGAACTAGTCCTAGGTTTTTCGTCCGATCGGAACCAAACCAGTGCAGAAATGTTCTCTGGAGTCTGAATATCAATAATTATCGAAAAAAAGTTGAAATTTCGATTCACGGTCGCTAGGGGGCGCAAAAATATTGTTGTGGGAGGAGCCTATTTTACTAAAAGGGCTATAACTCAAGATGTAAATGAGGTATCTTCACCAAACTCGGTCCACATGTGTAGGAGTTCAATCTTGGGTCACAGTAAAAAAATCGCGACGATTGAACACTAGGTGGCGCTATAACATGAAAAAAACATGAAAAGGGCTATGACGACCTGACCGTTAGTCCGATTGACTTGAAAATTGGTATGCAGTGTCTTGGTCCAAGGTGCCATGTATGTCTTTGAGGACATTGGCATATCTCAAAAAACATGGCCGCCATCGGCCAATGAAATTTGAGCACCTATTAGACAAGGTTAACGGAGGCTGATCGGAACAAAACTCGGTAGGCATGTTCGACTCATGGTCCTAGAGGTCTGTAAGAATTTTGAAAGAAATTGGCCACTAGTTGGCGCTAACGAGTTTTACAGCTCCGTAATCACGTGGTGTTACAAATATCCACACAATATGCATATCATTTGATAGACCTTCTCATGGAGAACAACTTTGCCTCAAGAACCATTGCTGTCAATCAAACCGTTCATTAAATATTCGTAATTATGTTAAAAACCTACTTTTGCGAACTAGTCCTAGGTTTTTCGCCCGATCGGAACCAAACGAGTCTAAGACAATTCTATGGACTCTCTAGATAAATAATTATCAAAAAAAAGTTGAACTTTTGCATTTTTCGCATGGGTATATTGGGTTATAAAGAAAATGGGCGTGGCAAAATGCACTCAAAAGCCTATAAATCCTAAACGAAAACACAGAACTTCACAAAAATTGATGCACATATTTGTCATAACATGCTAAAGGAGCCTGGAAATTTGTATGGAGATCGGACCAAAGGTAGCGCTATAACTGTTAAAACGCTTTAAAACCATATATTTCCTATGGTAAATTGCCTGTATTGGCTGTGAATGGTCTTTTCCTATGAAAAATTCCTATTCCTATCTATGATCATATCATTTTCATATAATAATGTTCATGACTCTTAATAAGCATGAAAAATTTTAGACAGATCAGACAAAATTTGCCTCTATAACAGTTAAAAAGGTAAAAATGATATAACATGTCATTAAGCCAATAAGTGGTATTTTACTGCCCCCTGCTGCCATTTCATCATACTGCTCCCTAATATTGTCATATAATTCATATTTAGACTTTATAAAATCATTATTTTAACATTTTCAATCATATTTTGTCAAAACTCATCTATTGGAGTATTACATGACAATTGTGTCACACTGAGATATTGAAATGGATGAAAGTAAATGAATGAAATGAAACGAAAGTAAAACGGGCATTTAAGCCACGCCCCCGAATACAAATTCACTAATAACTCAAAAACGGAAAGTTGTTGCACGTTCAAATTTTGATGGTAAGGTCCTCTCCAGGCTCTTGATCGAAACGTGTCGTCGCGGGCCTCCGTGGGCCTCCGTCGAGGGCTCCTCGAGCACTATCTATGCTCTGAGATTCAGAATTTTTCGCGTTCTGGTTACCGAGATATAATTGAAAAACCAAATTCCCATTTATTCACTCATTCATTCAAACACTTCAATTGTAAAATGCAAGCTATAATACCACTTTTGTCCACTTGAGGGAGCAGCAGGATTGCACATTACCTTTTCATTAGCTTTCAGTATTGGGAAACAAACAAATGCTTTAAAAAGCAATCTTTTTTATTATGATAGGGCTGTAGCTATCGATTATTTTAGTAATCGAGTATTCTATTCAAGTAATCGGATAAAAAAAATTGTGGTAAAAAATAGATTCAAGTTAACAACAGCCTTTAAAATGACTTAAAATACAAATATATAATAACAAGCAACAATAATTGGTTCAAGTAAAGTATCAAAGTAAGTAATTATATTGGTTTTATTGAAGAACACTGTTAAAATATACCCTTGTAAAATAAATTATATAAACTAATATAAACATAACTTATGTACATAAATAACAAATGCCTGCAGAGGGCACCAGCGGCCTGGTTGTTGTTACACTAAGCCTGGCATTATCAAATCCTTGTTTAATATTGTCCAAACAATTAATTCAAATGTCAACTTAACCTTTAATATTTGGCCACTTCTGTACGATAGAAATGTTACAGTCACTGTAATTTCTTGAACGAGAACATGTGCACATCAAAACATGCAAACTCAGAGCAAGAGTTTAAACTTATATTTTGAAATCGTAATGTTTAAACTTTTATTTTGAAATTGCGATGAACAGCAGTTTCAGAAACCCAGATGTGCTCCACAAATGATAACAGTGCAACTATGAAACACAAACTGCGTCCGACTTGCGTTCCCATATTTGCACGTTATTGGAAACCTAAACAAACAGCACTGCAGAGACTGAGTTTGCTTGGAGCAGCGTTTACTGTGGACGGAGCTGAGGTAATTTTAACATGTAGGCTCTGCACTCATGTGATTGAAGCGTCTTCTCTGTGAAAAAAAAAAACAAACAAAAAACAGAGGATATATTTATTTAACTGAATCACAGCCTTTGTGATTTCACAATGGCACTATGCTATATTATGACTGTAAATGGTGGGCTCCAGACTGCGACCAATTGGTCACATTTTGCGACCATTTTTCCTGCCGGTGCGACCAAATATTTATGGTGCGTTCAAGTCCTCCTGGGAAGTTCGTACGTACGAGGTGGGAAGTCGTGCTTATAACGGCATGTGCGTTCAAGTCACTTTCGTCGGAGCAAGATGGCGGAGTACTTTCTCTTAATTAATTACACAAAAATACAGTAAGATTCTTAAACTCTTGTTCTAGAAAATGAAGAACAAAGAAATGTGCATCAGGTGTACTTTGTATTCTTATGTTTTTAATTAATTTATGAAGCCACTGCCAGCTCATCGTTATATGTTGCATTGTTATATTATAATACTATCATATTCTGTGTTGGCGATTAGCTAACTGCTCTGTAAATAGAAAAGCCTGACAATATCACAGCTAAATACCTTTACGTATTGTGTATTCCGCCATGTTAATCACTGACACGCCCCCAACTCGTACAGATCGGGGCTTAAAGAAAATCCCGAGCTCCCCACTGGTATTTACGACATTGTGGTGGCGTTCATGTGCGTTCAACTCGTAAATACGATCTATACGAGATGACTTGAACGCACCATTATTTAGGTCGCGCTGGCGCGACCACAACGTTGCCGAGCAGCGAATCCAAACAAAATGAAAGCGGAACGAAAATGCGCTAACTTACTCCTTTATGCTTCACAGACCGTTTATTAGCTCGAATCAATAATAGACAGCGCAGCCCATAGATATAATATATAAACGCGTTTATATATGATATCTATGGCGCAGCCTATGAGCGCAGCAGCCCGAACTTGCCAGTCGCGGGCCGATCTCAATCACGCGACACTGTTACTAGGAGATCCAGACTCTGGAGATCCAGTGAAGAAATCCATTGAATTCGCCTCAGAATTAATAACATAATCGTTGCGAGATCCAGTGAGAAACATTCCGATTCGGCGCAGAGTTCTCTGTTATAAACCATAGATATCAGATTAAACAGCGCTGATGTGGAAACCAGGAGAAACACTGGGCTTTCAGACCACAAATCAGCGACATTCACCATGGATTTAATGTACTAACTGTAACCATAATGTGACAGAAATAGTCAAACACTTACAAGTACTAACTGTTAGGCTACTCATCTTTTTCCAGCACTTCAAAACTATCATATATAAATGTTATTTTTAATGTGATGACCAACACATTTTTTTTGTTCATCCTTCAAAAATGGTCTTATTTAAACTCTTATTTATACACTTATTTAAAAATAATAAAATAAATTACCATTGTAAACAGTAGGATGCTTATTGGCTATTTTCACTCCCTAATATAATTTATTTCACTCGGTTTGCTTTTTAATTAATATTAAGACATTATGAATGATAATAATTCAAGTTAATTTCATCTACACCCTAAACTAAGCTTAGTGCTTTATTGTCAGCCCCAGTGCTACCAGGTATTTTTTTTGTAAAACTCAGTGTCTGCGGTGCCGCTGCCCTCAGATGTTAGTCTGGTGCCTGTGAACTTAAAATAAAACTGCACATTGTAATATCTGTACATTAAGTCTATTTATTATTAAATAATAAATAAATAATTTGTCAGTAGTTATTTTGGGGGAAATTTGAATAATTGCATTGCAAGTTGATTTAAGGTGTGCCCCTAAATTTTCTGCTTGTGCTCCTAAAATTTTCAGTCAGGGGCTACAGCGCTCCTAGTAAAAAACGTTAGTCTGGAGCCCTGTTTAAATATCGCGTTGTCCTAGAAAACTGTAATTCTGCGGTTGTTGGATTCTCATCTGTGGAATGCACCACTTTCAGTATTTTGCCAATTACTCGAGGGGTAAATTGCAATCAAGGATTTTTTTAAATCGAGTACTTGACTATAATCGAGGAATCTTTACAGCCCTATACTGGTAACATAGTTTTATATTATTAGATCACAAAGAAATGCCTATTTTTATACAATTAAATATATTTTCTCAATAACATATCCAAAAAACATATTTGTGTGTGTGTGTGTAAGCATGCATTATTGAGTTAACATGGAAAGACTGGTTTGATTTAGTGCAGAAAACTGGTGCAAATCATGAAGTTTAAAGTGAAAGTGAGCCAATAAGTGGTCTTCTACTGGCTTCTGCTGGCCATTCTACTTATTAATGAAGTCTTTTCACATGTGCTTTTGGATTCATTCATATTTGGAGTAGACACTAAAAAAAATCACTTGTATAACAATAACTATTATAACACAATCATATTTTGTCAGTGTTTATCACTTCATTTGCACTGACACTTCACATAATTGCTAGTAATGTGGTAAATCATGGTAAATCACGCTAGAAACATGGTAAGTCATAGTAAATAATAGTAGAATGTGGTGTATCAAGGTAAATCATGTAAGAATCCTAGTAAATCATTCTAGAACGTGGTATGTCATGCTAGAACATGGTAAATCATGGTAAACTATGCTAGAACAGGGTAAATCATGGTAAACCATGATAAATCATGATGAACCATGGTAAATCATTTTAGAATGTGGTATATCATGGTAAATCATGCTAGAACATGATCTTTTCCATCTATGATGTCAGTGGTTACATGCTTGCTAAATAAAACTTAACCCTCTGGGGTCTGGGGTGTTTTTGGGGTCCTTGAGATGTTCTGACATGCCCTGACATTTGTGCTTTTTTCAGTTGCTTATAAACATATTAATGGCAAAGGTGTAAATTCACTCTATATAGCACAAACAGGACTTCCATAATATGTGAGCCACATGTATGTACATGTTTTCATTTTTGAGAGAATAATGTTTATGCATGGTTATCGAAAAAACTAAAAATGAAAGTTTCTGAAATAAGGCCACAAAACACATACTAAATATGTGGCAATAAGACTTTTGACTAATGGATTTCATCGCCTAGTGTTTTTTCTTCAAAATGATATGAAAATCATCCTGCCTAATCATTCACAAAAAAACGATACATTGATTTTAGTTTTGTGAAACACTTTTAGTTTGGAAAGCCAATATGCGGATGGGGCGTAAACGCTCCAACAGCATCATGCATATGTAGTAGTTCACACCTGGTGAGACTACGTCCCTGCATACTTAATGAGCCATTCATTCAGGTGTGTCACTATAGCTAACTTAAGTATACAAGCTTCATAAAAATGATCATTCTAGGAGAAAATTTCAGATGGCATTTAGAGGCTTTTGCATCTGAACTCTTTCATATATACACACACACATATATATATGCATGCACATACATACTTTATAATCTTTTCAAAACTAGTCAACGTCTTTCAAAACTAAAGTATACATTTTATCATACGTATTTCAAAGTAAAGGATTCATTAGTTAGTTGATGACTTTATTTTTGACAAAACACATACAGTATATATTCCTCATCTCAGTATAGCAATAGAGTTTGCTAAAAGCTGTTCATTCAATACAGCAGTATTTGAAAATCGATCATATTTTGTAAAATTACATTTATATTTGCATTTATGTCAAAACCTAGACACTTTTAAACATCAAAAGGACATTTATTAATATGTATTCGTGTCAAAATGACAAGATTGAAGATGAACAGATTTTCCTATTCAATTTTGCATGGAAACGCTTCCAAGACGCTTGCGTGTCGCGTGAAAAATAGGCGTCGGTTCTATTTCTAGAATGCACGCGTTTTCCACGCGGCTCGTGCCGCGCCTGAGACGCGCGTCTCACACAGGCAGTGTGCAAACTCTAAACTGTAAACATGGGAGCCGAAATAAAAACGGACACGCCACGCAGCTGAGACGCTTACGCCACGCATCCAGTGTTTCACCGGCCTTATCCAGCGGATGTGGGCGTTTCACAGGTTTGTATGGATCGCCTCACATTTGCGTTTGAATAGCGCGGTCTCCGTAGGCGGAGTCACATTAAAACTTAATTAGCTGAGATGAGAACGACTGACATCTCTCTCTTTACATACATATTATATAAACTGTGAATATTTGTTTTTTATAAAAATTACTTCATTTGAAAGAAGATAATTCAAGCTTCATGCCTGTGTGACTGTATGCCTGTTTGACTGAGTATTCGCTGAGTTACAGTTCATTTTCGGACGCGTTTCAGAATTGACTTCACTGACGGAGAGTAGGCAGAACTCACATCATGTTTATTTTTCTTTATTTGGCGAAAAGCACAACACTTTGTTTTTATTATGAGCATACACAAAAAAAATACACACTAAACAGGATCGATTGATGTATAACACAAGCATATAAGATAAAAATTAATATTTTTTTTTTATTTTTTTTTTGCACTCATACGGAAAAAAACGAGCCTATCGCGCCGGCGCGATAGCCGACCTCAGGGGGTTAATAACTTTTTATGATTTTGTGCTTTAAGGCCTTAAAGGCCTTAATTGCTTGAACCCCGATAAATGCTGCTTGCAGCTTTAATTATTATTAAGTTGGCTTGAGAGAGCCAACTTACTGAAATCCTATTTAAACTTATTAAGTTGGCTTGAGAGAGCCAACATATTGAAATCCTATTTAAACTTATTATTAAGTTGGCTTGAGAGAGCCAACTTACTGAAATCCTATTTAAACTTATTATTATTATTAAGTTGGCTTGAGAGAGCCAACTTACTGAAATCCTATTTAAACTTATTATTATTAAGTTGGCTTGAGAAAGCCAACTTACTGAAATCCTATTTAAACTTATTATTATTATTATTAAGTTGGCTTGAGAGAGCCAACATATTGAAATCCTATTTAAACTTATTATTATTATTATTATTATTAAGTTGGCTTGAGAGAGCCAACATATTGAAATCCTATTTAAACTTAATAATAATAATAATAATAATAATAATAAGTTGGCTTGAGAGAGCCAACATATTGAAATCCTATTTAAACTTATTATTATTATTATTATTATTATTAGTGGTGCTTGCTGAAAGCAAGGCATCACTATTGTTATTGCTCATACTTATTATTATTCTTCTTATTATTATTCTTCCACACAAAAGTTTGGCGCGAAACTCGCCCCGCACCGTTTGTCACAGACCCCTGAGTGAGGCGTCAAATCGAGCGGCTCATTGAGGAGAGGTGTGCTATGACTTTTCTAAGCGATCAGGTGTACGATGTTCGCACAGCGAGCGAAAAAGCGGCCAAAAAAGTCCCATTGACTTAACATGGGGAGTTCTAAAAACATTTGAATCCCAACTGCCGTTTTCACACACACAGACTCCAAAGGGCCTGACACCCCTGCGTCTCTCCCTCTCTCTCTCCCTCAGAGGATTTATATTATCAAGCAGCCAATAAGTAATGGCCTAAAATCTTCATAGCCACACCCTAGCAACCAGTTTCAGCACCCTAGCAACCACTAAGAGCTCCCTAGCAACCACCCTATACCAAAACAAAACAATTTTTTTATTTTTTTTTATTTTTTAAAGCAATATTACACTCGTGGCCTTGCGAAATCACGCCATGCTTGTGCCTATCCGGCCATAGGCACGAGGCCGCAGGCCGAGTGCCGTACTGAACCACCCAGAACACCCTATTCGGCCATAGGCACAAGGCCGCAGGCCGAGTGCCGTACTGAAGGCACTCGCAACCACCCAGAACACCCTAGCAACTGCTTTTTTTTAAAAAATCAAAGCAATATTACACTCGTGGCCTTGCGAAATTGCTCCATGCTTGTGCCTATTCGGCCATAGGCACGAGGCCGCAGGCCGAGTGCCGTACATATGGCACTCGCAACCACCCAGAACACCCTAGCAACTGCCTAGCAACCACCCAGAACACTCTAGCAACTGCCTAGCAACACCATAGCAACCACCCAGAACACCCTAGCAACCACCTAGCAACGCCCTAGCAACCACCAAGAATACCCTAGCAACTGCCTAGCAACCACCAAGAATACCCTAGCAACTGTTTATAGAACATCATAAAGAGATGGGGTTAAGACAAGTGTGACTCAGGGCAGCAAACAGCCATTCATGAGACACCACAACACTTTCTAGCCCCGCCCTAGCAACCATTGTCAAGCACCTTAGCGACCAAAATCCATAGAGGGATATCTTACATTCTGAATGTCACAGAGGAATGGGAGTTGGTTTATATCGTTCATACTGACAAGCAGCCTTTAGAGTTTCATGATTGGCAGCTGCCAAGCCACTCCCTAGCAACCAAACAAAGTACCTTAGCAACCATTTTGCAAGACCTATTTCTCTGCATCAGAACATCGTATAGAGATGGGGGTTGGCTCTTTTGACTCATGCTAGCAAAGAGGAATTCCAACATGCTACACATGCTAGCTATGAATAGCTACATGCTAATAGCGATTAGGTATGTGCTAATCATGCCAAGAAAATGCTAAGAACTCCAATAGTAATCAACTGTGACAACTACCAACCACTTAGTAACACTATAGTAACCACCCATAATACCTTAGCAACCACCCCTAGCAACTGCCTAGCAACTCCCTAGCAACCACCCAAAATACCCTACCAACCATCTAGCAACACCATAGCAACCACCCAGAACACCCTAGCAACGCCCTAGCAACCACCCAGAATACCCTAGCAACTGCCTAGCAACGCCCTAGCAACCACCAAGAATACCCTAGCAACCGCCTAGCAACCAACCAGAATACCCTAGCAACCGCCTAGCAACACCATAGCAACCACCCAGAATACCCTAGCAACTGCCTAGCAACACCCTAGCAACAACCCAGAATACCCTAGCAACTGCCTAGCAACACCATAACAACCACCCAGAACACCCTAGCAACTGCCTAGCAACATCCTAGCAACCACCCAGAATAGCCTAGCAACACCATAGCAACCACCCAGAATACCCTAGCAACCGCCTAGCAACGCCATAGCAACCACTCAGAACACCCTAGCAACTGCCTAGCGATGCCCTAGCAACCACCCAGAATACACTAGCAACTGCCTAGCAACGCCCTAGCAACCACCCAGAACACCCTAGCAACCGCCTAGCAACCAACCAGAATACCCTAGCAACACCATAGCAACCACCCAGAATACCCTAGCAACTGCCTAGCAACATCCTAGCAACCACCCAGAATACCCTAGCAATCGCCTAGCAACACCATAGCAACCACCCAGAATACCCTAGCAACTGCCTAGCAACGCCCTAGATACCACCAAGAATACCCTAGCAACCGCCTAGCAACACCATAGCAACCACCCAGAATACCCTAGCAACCGCCTAGCAACGCCATAGCAACCACTCAGAACACCCTAGCAACTGCCTAGCAACGCCCTAGCAACCACCCAGAATACCTTAGCAACGCCCTAGCAACCACCAAGAATACCCTAGCAACCCCCAGAATACCCTAGCAACCGCCTAGCAACGCCATAGCAACCACTCAGAACACCCTAGCAACTGCCTAGCAACGCCCTAGCAACCACCCAGAATACCCTAGCAACTGCCTAGCAACCACCCAGAATACCATAGCAACCGCCTAGCAACGCCATAGCAACCACCCAGAACACCCTAGCAACCACCTAGCAAAGCCCTAGCAACCACACAGAACACCCTAGCAACCACCTGAACAACATGAATAAACCATATATCAGCACCAGAACATCGTACAGACATGGTTGTTGGCTCGTATGCAATCATGTACCACACTCTAGCAACTGAGTGGCGAGTTTTGCCACTGCAAGCACCACTTCACATTTTCTTCAGGAAATGTACATTCTAGTTATTCTTCTTCTTATTATTATTATTCTGGACAAAGTTTGGCGCGTAATGCGCCCCGCACCATTTGTCACAGGCTCCTGAGTGAGGTGTCAAATCGACCGGCTCATTGAGGAGAGGTGTGCTATGACTTTTCTAAGCGATCGGGTGTACGATGTTCGCACAGCGGACGAAAAAGCGGCCAAAAAAGTCCCATTGACTTTACATTGGGAGTTCTAAAAATATTTGAATCCCAACTGCCGTTTTCACACACACAGACTCCAAAGGGCCTGACAGCCCTGCGTCTCTCCCTCTCTCTCTCCCTCAGAGGATTTATATTATCAAGCAACCAATAAGTAATGGCCTAAAATCTTCATAGCCACACCCTAGCAACCAGTTTCAGCACCCTAGCAACCACTAAGAGCTCCCTAGCAACCACCCTAAACCAAAAAAAAATGTTTTTTACATTTTTTTGTATTTTTTAACGCAATATTACACTCGTGGCCTTGCGATATTGCTCCATGCTTGTGCCTATTCGGCCATAGGCACGAGGCCGCAGGCCGAGTGCCGTACTGAAGGTACTCGTTATTAAAGATTTTAATAACTCTATAAAAACTCCATAGTAACCATCTTTGACAACTACCAACCACCTAGTAACACCATAGCAACTAAAAAAAATACCTTAGCAACCATCCTGAACACCCTAGCAACGTCTAGAAACGCTCTAGTAACCACCAAAAATACCGTAGCAACCACCCAGAACACCCTAGCAACTGTCTAGCAACCCCCCAGAACACCTAGCAACTGCCTAGCAACCACCCAGAACACCCTAGCAACTGCCTAGCAACGCCCTAGCATCCACCCAAAATACCATAGCAACTGCCTAGCAACACCATAGCAACCACCCAGAACACCCTAGCAACCACCTAGCAACGCCCTAGCAACCACCAAGAATACCCTAGCAATGCCCTAGCAACCACCCAGAATACCCTAGCAACCGCCTAGCAACACCATAGCAACCACCCAGAATACCCTAGCAACTGCCTAGCAACGCCCTAGCAACCACCCAGAATACCCTAGCAATGCCCTGGCAACCACCTAGCAACGCCCTAGCAACCACCCAGAATACCCTAGCAATGCCCTAGCAACCACCTAGCAACGCCCTAGCAACCACCAAGAATACCCTAGCAACCACCTAGCAACACCATAGCAACCACCCAGAACACCCTAGCAACCGCCTAGCAACCACTCAGAATACCCTAGCAACCGCCTAGCAACACCATAGCAACCACCCAGAACACCCTAGCAATGCCCTAGCAACCACCTAGCAACAGCATAGCAACCACCCAGAACACCCTAGCAACCGCCTAGCAACCACCAGAATACCCTAGCAACCGCCTAGCAACACCATAGCAACCACCCAGAACACCCTAGCAACTGCTTAGCAACACCATAGCAACCACCCAGACTACCCTAGCAGCTGCCTAGCAACGCCCTAGCAACCACCCAGAATATCCTAGCAACCGCCTAGCAACACCATAGCAACCACCTAGCAACACCATAGCAACCACCCAGAACACCCTAGCAACTGCCTAGCAACGCCCTAGCAACCACCCAGAACACCCTAGCAACTGCCTAGCAACGGCCTAGCAACCACCCTGAAAACCCTAGCAACTGCCTAGCAACACCATAGCAACCACCAAGAATACCCTAGCAACGCCCTAGCAACCTCTCAGAACACCCTAGCAACTGCCTAACAACCACCCAGAACACCCTAGCAACCACCAAGCAACGCCCTAGCAACCGTTTAGAGCCACATATAAACCATATTGCAACATATAGAAGCTATATTTCAGCTCCACAACATTGTACAGACATGGTTGTTGGCTCGTATGCAATCATGTACAACACCCTAGCAACCGAGTGGAGAGTTTTGCCACTGCAAGCACCATTTCACATTTTCTTCAGGAAATGTACATTCTAGTTAAGTTGGCTTGAGAGAGCCAACTTACTGATATTGTACTTAAACTTATTATTATTATTATTATTATTATTATTATTATTATTCTGAGACTAAAAATTTCTATATCAAACTCCTCCTAGAGCTTTAACTCTACATACTCCAAACTCGGCTCAGACACTCAAACTGATCTGACCAAGTGTGCTATATCTTTTCAGACTGATCGGACTTACGGTTTTCCTAAAAATGACGATCAAAACTCGAAAAAACTCATTCAAAAACTCCCATTGACTTACATTGGGGAGTTCTAAAAAATTCAAATTTAGATTCAAACTGACCAACCGACAAAAATTCAAATCAAAATACCTTGAAGACTAAACCAAACTGCCATTCTATATACTATATTAGCCAATGAGACTCATTTAAACTAATGAA
>CM040798.1:20893261-21010761 GCA_022829025.1 Squalius cephalus
GCAACCACCCAAAATACCTTAGCAACCGCCTAGCAACACCATAGCAACCACCCAGAACACCCTAGCAACCGCCTAGCAACCACCAACATACCTTAGCAACTGCCTAGCAACACCCTAGCAACCACCAAAAATACCCTAGCAACCGCTTAGCAACACCCTAGCAACCACCCAGAACACCCTAGCAACCGCCTAGCAACCACCAAAAATACCTTAGCAACCACCTAGCAACACCATAGCAACCACCCAGAACACCCTAGCAACCACCTAGCAACCATCCAAAACACCCTAGCAACCGCCTAGCAACACCATAGCAACCACCCAAAATACCTTAGCAACCGCCTAGCAGCACCCTAGCAACCACCCAAAATATCCTAGCAACCGCCTAGCAACCACCCAAAACACCTTAGCAACCCACTAGAAAACCCCCAACAACTTTTTAACTTTAAACTACTTTAAACTTCAAACTAATTTAAACTTTAAGCTAATTTAAACTTCAAACTAATTTAAACTTTAAACTACTTTAAACTTCAAACTAATTTAAACTTTAAACTACATTAAACTTTAAACTAATTTAAACTTTAAACTAATTTAAACTTCAAATTTATTTAAACTTCAAACTTCTTCAAACTTTCTGGTCCGGCTTTCTCAAGCCAACTTAAAGTTTGTCTCGACGAACTTTTTAATCTAGTTAAGTTGGCTTGAGAGAGCCAACTTACTGAAATCCTATTTAAACTTATTAAGTTGGCTTGAGAGAGCCAACATATTGAAATCCTATTTAAACTTATTATTAAGTTGGCTTGAGAGAGCCAACATATTGAAATCCTATTTAAACTTATTATTATTATTATTATTATTATTATTCCGAGACTAAAATTTCTATATGAAACTCCTCCTAGAGCTTTAACTCTACATACTCCTAACTCGGCTCAGACACTCAAACTGATCTGACTCGCGTTGCTATATCTTTTCAGACTGATCGGACTTACGGTTTTCCTAAAAATGACGATCAAAACTCGGAAAAACTCCCATTGACTTGCATTGGGGAGTTCTAAAAAATTCAAATTTAGATTCAAACTCACCAACCGACGAAAATTCAAATCAAAATACCTTGAAGACTAAACCAAACTGCCGTTCTATATACTATATTAGCCATTGAGACTCATTTAAACTAATAAACTCTAAACTCATACACTTATAAACTAATTAACTTATAAACTCATGAATTCATAGACTTATGAACTCTTAAACTCATAAATTAATAAACTCTGAACTCTTAAACTCATTTAAACTTATAAACTCTAAACTCATTTAAAACTTATAAACTTTAAACTCAAAAACTCTAACACTTATAAACTCATCAATTTATACACTTATAAACTCTAAACTCATAAACTCTGAGTGTGTGTATGTGTGTGTGTGTGTGTGTGTGTGTGTGTGTGAACACACGCACACACACACACACATACACACACACACACTCTAAACTCATTTAAACTTGTAAACTCAAAACTCGTAAACTACTTTAAACTTCAAACCACTTTAAACTTCTTAAGTTTAAAGCTTCCAGCTCCCAAGCAACTCCATAGCAACCAAACTTGAGTACCCTAGCAACCGTTGTGCAAGACCTATATCTCTGTATCAGAACATCGTATAGAGATGAGGTTTGGCTCTTTTGACTCATGCAAGCAAACAGCACCTCCAACATGCTACACATGCTAGCAGTGAATAGCTACATGCTAATAGCGATTAGTTAAGTGCTAAATCATACCAAGATCAAGCAAACAACTATATCAAAACTCCATAGTAACCATCTGTGACAACTACCAACCACCTAGCAACACCATAGCAACCACCCAGAACACCCTAGCAACCACCTAGCAACACCATGGCAACCACCCAGAACACCCTAGCAACTGCCTAGCAACCACCCAGAATACCCTAGCAACCGCCTAGCAACACCATAGCAACCACCCAGAACACCCTAGCAACCGCCTAGCAACACCATAGCAACGACCCAGAACACCCTAGCAACTGCCTAGCAACCACCCAGAATACCCTAGCAACCGCCTAGCAACCGCCTAGCAACCACCCAGAATACCTTAGCAACACCATAGCAACCACCCAGAACACCCTAGCAACCGCCTAACAACACCCTAGCAACCACCCAGAACACCCTAGCAACCGCCTAGCAACACCATAGCAACCACCCAGAACACCCTAGCAACCGCCTAGCAACCACCCAGAACACCCTAGCAACCGCCTAGCAACACCATAGCAACCACCCAGAACACCCTAGCAACCGCCTAACAACACCCTAGCAACCACCCAGAACACCCTAGCAACCGCCTAGCAACACCATAGCAACCACCCAGAACACCCTAGCAACTGCTTAGCAACCACCCAGAATACCCTAGCAACCGCCTAGCAACACCATAGCAACCACCCAGAACACCCTAGCAACTGCTTAGCAACCACCCAGAATACCCTAGCAACCACCTAGCAACAGCATAGCAACCACCCAGAACACCCTAGCAACTGCTTAGCAACCACCCAGAATACCCTAGCAACCACCTAGCAACAGCATAGCAACCACCCAGAACACCCTAGCAACCGCCTAGCAACCACCAGAATACCCTAGCAACCGCCTAGCAACACCATAGCAACCACCCAGAACACCCTAGCAACTGCTTAGCAACACCATAGCAACCACCCAGACTACCCTAGCAGCTGCCTAGCAACGCCCTAGCAACCACCCAGAATACCCTAGCAACCGCCTAGCAACACCATAGCAACCACCTAGCAACACCATAGCAACCACCCAGAACACCCTAGCAACTGCCTAGCAACGCCCTAGCAACCACCCAGAACACCCTAGCAACTGCCTAGCAACGGCCTAGCAACCACCCTGAAGACCCTAGCAACTGCCTAGCAACACCATAGCAACCACCAAGAATACCCTAGCAACGCCCTAGCAACCTCTCAGAACACCCTAGCAACTGCCTAACAACCACCCAGAACACCCTAGCAACCACCAAGCAACGCCCTAGCAACCGTTTAGAGCCACATATAAACCATATTGCAACATATAGAAGCTATATTTCAGCTCCACAACATTGTACAGACATGGTTGTTGGCTCGTATGCAATCATGTACAACACCCTAGCAACCGAGTGGAGAGTTTTGCCACTGCAAGCACCATTTCACATTTTCTTCAGGAAATGTACATTCTAGTTAAGTTGGCTTGAGAGAGCCAACTTACTGATATTGTACTTAAACTTATTATTATTATTATTATTATTATTATTATTATTCTTCTGAGACTAAAAATTTCTATATCAAACTCCTCCTAGAGCTTTAACTCTACATACTCCAAACTCGGCTCAGACACTCAAACTGATCTGACCAAGTGTGCTATATCTTTTCAGACTGATCGGACTTACGGTTTTCCTAAAAATGACGATCAAAACTCGAAAAAACTCATTCAAAAACTCCCATTGACTTACATTGGGGAGTTCTAAAAAATTCAAATTTAGATTCAAACTGACCAACCGACAAAAATTCAAATCAAAATACCTTGAAGACTAAACCAAACTGCCATTCTATATACTATATTAGCCAATGAGACTCATTTAAACTAATGAACTCTAAACTCATACACTTTACTAACTAATTAACTTATAAACTCATGAATTCATAGACTTATGAACTCTTAAACTCATAAATTAATAAACTCTGAACTCTTAAACTCATTTAAACTTATAAACTCTAAACTCATTTAAAACTTATAAACTCTAAACTCAAAAACTCTTACACTTATAAACTCATCCATTTATACACTTATAAACTCTAAACTCATAAACTCTGTGTGTGTGTGTGTGTGTGTGTGTGTGTGTGTGTGTGACACACACACACACACACACACACACTCTGAAAACTTATTTAAACTTATAAACTCAAAACTCAAAAACTCGTAAACTACTTTAAACTTCAAACCACGTTAAACATATTAAGTTTAAAGCTTCCAGCTCCCAAGCAACTCCATAGCAACCAAACTTGAGTACCCTAGCAACCGTTTTGCAAGACCTATATCTCTGTATCAGAACATCGTATAGAGATGAGGTTTGGCTCTTTTGACTCATGCAAGCAAACAGCACCTCCAACATGCTACACATGCTAGCAGTGAATAGCTACATGCTAATAGCGATTAGTTAAGTGCTAAATCATACCAAGATCAAGCAAACAACTATATCAAAACTCCATAGTAACCATCTGTGACAACTACCAACCACCTAGCAACACCATAGCAACCACCCAGAACACCCTAGCAACCACCTAGCAACACCATGGCAACCACCCAGAACACCCTAGCAACTGCCTAGCAACCACCCAGAATACCCTAGCAACCGCCTAGCAACACCATAGCAACCACCCAGAACACCCTAGCAACCGCCTAGCAACACCATAGCAACGACCCAGAACACCCTAGCAACTGCCTAGCAACCACCCAGAATACCCTAGCAACCGCCTAGCAACCGCCTAGCAACCACCCAGAATACCTTAGCAACACCATAGCAACCACCCAGAACACCCTAGCAACCGCCTAACAACACCCTAGCAACCACCCAGAACACCCTAGCAACCGCCTAGCAACACCATAGCAACCACCCAGAACACCCTAGCAACCGCCTAGCAACCACCCAGAACACCCTAGCAACCGCCTAGCAACACCATAGCAACCACCCAGAACACCCTAGCAACCGCCTAACAACACCCTAGCAACCACCCAGAACACCCTAGCAACCGCCTAGCAACACCATAGCAACCACCCAGAACACCCTAGCAACCGCCTAGCAACCACCCAGAACACCCTAGCAACCGCCTAGCAACACCATAGCAACCACCCAGAACACCCTAGCAACTGCTTAGCAACCACCCAGAATACCCTAGCAACCGCCTAGCAACCGCCTAGCAACCACCCAGAATACCTTAGCAACACCATAGCAACCACCCAGAACACCCCAGCAACCGCCTAACAACACCCTAGCAACCACCCAGAACACCCTAGTAACCGCCTAGCAACACCATAGCAACCACCCAGAACACCCTAGCAACCGCCTAGCAACCAACCAGAACACCTTAGCAACCGCCTAGCAACACCATAGCAACCACCCAGAACACCCTAGCAACCGCCTAACAACACCATAGCAACCACCCAGAACACCCTAGCAACCGCCTAGCAACCACCCAGAACACCCTAGCAACCGCCTAGCAACACCATAGCAACCACCCAGAACACCCTAGCAACCGCCTAACAACACCCTAGCAACCACCCAGAACACCCTAGCAACCGCCTAGCAACACCATAGCAACCACCCAGAACACCCTAGCAACCGCCTAGCAACCACCCAGAACACCATAGCAACCGCCTAGCAACACCATAGCAACCACCCAGAACACCCTAGCAACTGCCTAGCAACCACCCAGAATACCCTAGCAACCGCCTAGCAACCGCCTAGCAACCACCCAGAACACCCTAGCAACCGCCTAACAACACCCTAGCAACCGCCTAGCAACCACCCAGAACACCCTAGCAACCGCCTAGCAACACCATAACAACCACCCAGAACACCCTAGCAACCGCCTAGCAACACCATAGCAACCACCCAGAATACCCTAGCAACCACCTAGCAACCACCTAGCAACCACCCAGAATACCTTAGCAACCGCCTAGCAACACCATAGCAACCACCCAGAACACCCTAGCAACCGCCTAACAACACCCTAGCAACCGCCTAGCAACCAACCAGAACACCCTAGCAACCGCCTAGCAACACCATAGCAACCACCCAGAACACCCTAGCCACCGCCTAGCAACCACCCAGAATACCCTAGCAACCGCCTAGCAACCACCCAGAACACCCTAGCAACCGCCTAGCAAAAAACGTTCTGGTCCAAACTTTCTCAAGCCAACTTAAAGTTTGTCTCGACGAACTTTTGCATCTAGTTATTATTATTATTCCGAGACTAAAATTTCTATATGAAACTCCTCCTAGAGCTTTAACTCCACATACTCCAAACTCGGCTCAGACACTCAAACTGATCTGACTCGCGTTGCTATATCTTTTCAGACTGATCGGACTTACGGTTTTCCTAAAAATGACGATCAAAACTCGGAAAAACTCCCATTGACTTACATTGGGGAGTTCTAAAAATATTTGAATCCAAACTGCCGTTTTCACACACACAGACTCCAAAGGGCCTGACACCCCTGCGTCTCTCCCTCTCTCTCTCCCTCAGAGGATTTATATTATCAAGCAACCAATAAGTAATGGCCTAAAATCTTCATAGCCACACCCTAGCAACCAGTTACAGCACCCTAGCAACCACTAAGAGCTCCCTAGCAACCACCCTAAACCCCCCAAAAAAACTTTTTTTATTTTTTTTAATTTTTTAAAGCAATATTACATTCGTGGCCTTGCGATATTGCTCCATGCTTGTACCTATTCGGCCATAGGCACGAGGCCGCAGGCCGAGTGCCGTACTGAAGGCACTCGTTATTAACTCCATATAAACCATCTTTGACAACTACCAACCACCTAGTAACACCATAGCAACTACCAAAAATACCTTAGCAACCATCTTGAACACCCTAGCAACATCTAGAAACACTCTAGTAACCACCAAATATACCCTAGCAACCACCCAGAACACCCTAGCAACTGCCTAGCAACCCCCCAGAACACCTAGCAACTGCCTAGCAACCACCCAGAACACCTAGCAAACAGCCAGAACACCCTAGCAACTGCCTAGCAACCACCCAGAACACCTAGCAACTGCCTAGCAACAACCCAGAACACCCTAACAACTGCCTAGCAACACCATAGCAACCACCCAGAACACCCTAGCAACCGCCTAGCAACCACCCCGAACACCCTAGCAACACCATAGCAACCACCCAGAACACCCTAGCAACCGCCTAGCAACCACCCAGAATACCTTAGCAACCACCTAGCAAAACCATAGCAACCACCCAGAATACCCTAGCAACCGCCTAGCAACCACCCAAAACACCCTAGCAACCGCCTAGCAACACCATAGCAACCACCCAGAATACCCTAGCAACCGCCTAGCAACCACCCAGAATACCTTAGCAACCGCCTAGCAACACCATAGCAACCACTCAGAACACCCTAGCAACTGCCTAACAACCACCCAGAACACCCTAGCAACCACCCAAAATACCTTAGAACACCCTAGCAACACCATAGCAACCACTCAGAACACCCTAACAACCACCCAAAATACCTTAGAACACCATAGCAACCACCCAGAACACCATAGCAACCACCCAAAATACCCTAGCAACCGCCTAGCAACCACCCAAAAGACCCTAGCAACCACCCAAAATATCCTAGCAACCGCCTAGCAACCACCCAGAACACCCTAGTAACCACCCAAAATACCTTAGAACACCCTAGCAACACCATAGCAACCACTCAGAACACCCTAGCAACTGCCTAACAACCACCCAGAACACCCTAGCAACCACCCAAAATACCTTAGAACACCCTAGCAACACCATAGCAACCACTCAGAACACCCTAACAACCACCCAAAATACCTTAGAACACCATAGCAACCACCCAGAACACCATAGCAACCACCCAAAATATCCTAGCAACCGCCTAGCAACCAACCAGAACACCCTAGCAACCACCCAAAATACCCTAGCAACCGCCTAGCAACCACCCAGAATACCCTAGCAACCGCCTAGCAACAGCATAGCAACCACCCAGAACACCCTAGCAACCGCCTAGCAACCACCCAGAATACTCTAGCAACCGCCTAGCAACACCATAGCAACCACCCAGAACACCCTAGCAACCGCCTAGCAACCACCCAGAATACCCTAGCAACCGCCTAGCAACACCATAGCAACCACCCAAAACACCCTAGCAACCGCCTAGCAACAGCAAAGCAACCACCAAAACACCCTAGCAACCGCCTAGCAACAGCATAGCAACCACCCAGAACACCCTAGCAACAGCATAGCAACCACCCAAAACACCCTAGCAACCGCCTAGCAACCACCCAGAATACCCTAGCAACCGCCTAGCAACAGCATAGCAACCACCCAGAACACCCTAGCAACCGCCTAGCAACCACCCAGAATATCCTAGCAACCGCCTAGCAACACCATAGCAACCACCCAGAACACCCTAGCAACCGCCTAGCAACCACCCAGAATACCCTAGCAACCGCCTAGCAACACCATAGCAACCACCCAGAACACCCTAGCAACCGCCTAGCAACCACCCAGAATACCCTAGCAACCGCCTAGCAACCGCCTAGCAACCACCCAGAATACCTTAGCAACACCATAGCAACCACCCAGAACACCCTAGCAACCGCCTAGCAACACCATAGCAACCACCCAGAACACCCTAGCAACCACCTAGCAACACCATAGCAACCACCCAGAACACCCTAGCAACCGCCTAGCAACACCATAGCAACCACCCAGAACACCCTAGCAACTGCCTAGCAACCACCCAGAATACCCTAGCAACCGCCTAGCAACCACCTAGCAACCACCCAGAATACCTTAGCAACCGCCTAGCAACACCATAGCAACTACCCAGAACACCCTAGCAACCGCCTAGCAAAAAACGTTCTGGTCCAAACTTTCTCAAGCCAACTTAAAGTTTGTCTCGACGAACTTTTGCATCTAGTTATTATTATTATTATTCTGACCCTAAAAATTTACAACTCAAACTCCTCCTAGAGCTTTAACTCTACATACTCCAAACTCGGCTCAGACACTCAAACTGATCTGACTCGCGTTGCTATATCTTTTCAGACTGATCGGACTTACGGTTTTCCTAAAAATGACGATCAAAACTCGAAAAAACTCATTCAAAAATCCCATTGACTTACATTGGGGAGTTCTAAAAAATTCAAACCGACGAAAATTCAAATCAAAATACCTTGAAGACTAAACCAAACTGCCATTCTATATACTATATGAGCCATTGAGACTAATTTAAACTAAACTCAAAAACTTGTACACTTATAAACTCTAAACTCATAAACTCTGAGTATGTGTGTGTGTGTGTGTGTGCGCGCGCGCACACACACACACACACACACACACACTCTAAACTCATTTAAACTTATAAACTCAAAACTCAAAAACTCGTAAACTACTTTAAACTTCAAACCATTTTAAACTTCTTAAGTTTAAAGTTCCCGGCTCCCAAGCAACTCCATAGCAACCAAACTTGAGTACCCTAGCAACCGTTTTACAAGACCTATATCTCTGCATCAGAACATCGTATAGAGATGAGGTTTGGCTCTTTTGACTCATGCTAGCAAACAGCACTTCCAACATGCTACACATGCTAGCAGTGAATAGCTACATGCTAATAGCGATTAGTTAAGGCCGTGTGTCCACCAAAGCGTTTTTAGCCAGCTGAAAACGCTAGGCGCTCTGCTAAAAACGCTCAGCTGTGGGCGCTTGAGAGCGTTTTGGCAGCGCAGCGTTTTTTTTTTGTTGAGACGATTCGTTGCTATGATACAGAGTATCCGCGGCACAGTTTACTTGTAACTGATTTCGCAGATAACTGATTTCGCAGATAATTTGTCTAAAAATGTCGACACAATGTAGAGTACTTGCTTTGGTCCTTGCTTTGGATGAAGGGATGGCTGAACCACGTAGACAGAGAGGACGGACGCGCCGGTCTATGTGGGTTCATGATATCTTGAGAGTGAGAAAACATCTCGGAGAGTACCATCGTCTGGTCCAAGAATTAAAGTTGGACGGCAGCCGGTTCAAGGAGTATTTTCGGATGAGCAGGACACAGTTTGAGATGTTGTTCCGGAAAATTGGACCTTCTATTTCGAAGAGAGACACAAACTACCGGGAGGCCATCAGCTCGGAAGAACGTCTTTGCATTTGTCTGAGGTAAGTGCATAACTTATAAGGCCATTCCGAAATTATTTCAAGTGATATTTTGTGTTATTGAGCTGAAAATGAAAAGTCTTTTGTAAGTGAATGCAGTGAAGTAAAAAAAAATGCAGTGTTTGTCTCTTTGCTATAGTGGGAGTAAAATAGCAGAAAAAAAGCTCAAATAAAGTAACGTTAATGTTACAAGTGACTCAAAATTGTAGGCTACATAGACATTTATTTATTTAACGTTAGTTTCGTACATTCATCACTGCATATATGGTAACATATCTTATTTTACTTCTTTCTTGTATTTATGATTCATTGATAGCTACTGAAGATATTCTACACATCCAAACACATTTACAATTTAATATACTTTTATATAAATAAGCATAATATAAATAGGGTAGAAGTCTAATTGAATTTATAACTAATGATAGTATGATTTAAATTGATGTTTTATTTAATGTATAACTAATTGCCCTTTGCAACTTTTTTCTGTATTTATTTCAGATATCTGTCAACAGGAGACTCATTCCGATCTATCGCTTTTAGTTACAGGGTGGGTTACTGCACAGTGGCAAGGGTGGTAAAAGAAGTGTGTGAGGCAATATGGTCACTCTTGGTCCAGGAATACATGCCCTTCCCTGAACAACATCACTGGAAGAGGATTGCTGAAGACTTCCATAGGCTGTGGAACTTCCCCAACTGTCTGGGAGCAATCGATGGGAAGCACATTACAATACAGGCCCCATCTTCAACAGGGTCCATGTATTTCAATTATAAAGGAAGCTTCTCCATAGTCCTTCTAGCAGTGGTTGATGCCCGGTACCTTTTCCGGATGGTGGATGTGGGGGCATACGGGAAAAGCAGTGACGGCGGGACCCTCTGTGCCTCCGAATTTGGCAAGGCTCTCCAACATGGAACGCTCGACCTACCAGAGGATGCACCATTACCAGGTTCAGAAGACCCCCAGCCTGTGCCACATGTGTTTGTGGGTGACGAGGCTTTTCCTCTGAAGAGAAACCTTCTCCGACCCTACCCAGGAAAACACCTCGACAGAGAGAAGCGTGTGTTTAATTACCGTCTTTCCCGTGCGAGACGGATGGTGGAGTGCACATTTGGGATACTTGCTGCCCAATGGAGACTCTACCACAGAGTGCTTGGTGTCTCACCAAAAGTGGCAGATGCAGTGGTGAAGGCCACTTGCATCCTTCACAATTTCCTACGGTATGAGGATGCTGATGAAGAGGAAGTAAGTTGTGCCCCCCTGCCATCAGAGCCACAGTTTGCCATGCAGCCCATCCAGCGAGCAGGCAGCAACAATGCCTCTAGGGAAGCACTGGAAATAAGGCAAAGGTACACCACCTACTTCTCCTCTCCAGCAGGTGAAGTTGAATGGCAGCATTCTGTCATCTAATGCCTCATAATTACTCCCACCACCATCAGGACCACTGCCATCAGTACCATCCAGGACCACCACCAATTAAAAATAAAAAAAGGCTCTTTTAAGAGCCACCCATAACCTCAGAAAATGAGCATATTTCCTTTCACTAACAAGCTGCACATAACGAATACAATAATAGTCTAATAGTAGTCTAAATCAAGAGGAAAATAAAAGACTGGAAAAGATGAATGCTTTAAATAATTATTTTAATGATAAATTTTCATGTACAGATTGATAAATACATTAAACTGCCTTATAAAAAAATTGTTTGTTTTACATATGAAGTAATTTGGTGTGTCTATTTCAAATGTTATGTTTGTGTGTGTATGTGTCTGTCTGTATGTTCGTTGATGTGTGCATGATAGTGTTTTATTGATTGTTAAATTCTGCGTCATGTAATATTTGTTGGAATTTAAGTTTAACCTCAGAACAACTGCGTGGGGGAAGTCGTCTTAAGGCACCAACTAAACTTAAAAGAAACTGCTCTTCCTCGTCTGGCTTGTTGTTACTGATGGCGTTCAGCACACAGCGCTGGTACTCGGTAATATCTTGCTCAGCCCTTCTCTTTGGAGCAAGAGTACGGCGAGATATTTCAGGTGTGCAGAGTGGTGGTACATTTTGGGAGTCAGGAGATCCGGATTGTGTGGTATTGAACTGGGTCAGGGACTGTGTGCTCTCATCTGATGTCTGTGGGGGACAAATCAGAAAATTATATTCTTTTTAAAGTATATGTACATACATACACACACACACACACACACACACACACATATATATATATATATACACACACACACACACACACACACAGAGATTAAGTATAGCCTACTAATAATAATAGTAATTCATTCCTTTGACATAAATAATAATTCCTTCCTTTGAAAGAAATACTAACAATTGCCTTTCATTTAACATGTCAATCTTACAATTATTTTTACAGATATAGCAGCACTTATTACACAATTAAAACAGATGTAGCTGCAGTTTAACATTAACATTGGGGTTCACATAGTATTCTACACTATACCTCCACTGGTGTTACCATAGACTCAAGGAGAGCTACTACACTGATATCCTCATCAGATGTATTCAGATTGCTAGAGGTGTCCCTATTTGTTATATATGGCTCCAGGAAGCTGAGGATGGACATATATTTCCACCTCCGACTGCCTGCTGCTGCCCCTGAACCTGACTTCTTTCTCTCTTTCTCCTCGTTTTTCTCTCTTTTGAAAGTGTCCCTCAAGTATTTCCATTTTTTACGACATTTTTCAACTGAAATTTGTAAGAACAAAAAGATTATGGATTTTGTGAAACAACAATGAGAATATTCTGATTACCGGCGTTATAGAAATGTAGCTAGCCTGCCCGTCCCCCCACTGATCAGCTGTCTAGCTGACTGCCGCTTACCTGATAGACACATCGCCGATGAAATGTTACTCCAAGCACTGTTTTTCAAATTGACGTTGTGGTAATCCGGGGATGTCATCTGGTAAAGACAACTATGTTCGGAGACCAGCAATATTAATTTTTCATCCATTTTTTCCCCCGTTTAGCTCTGCTAGTTGATGTCGTTGTACAATCAGAATGTGACAGTTGGTCGGTGTGGTTTTAGTCCCGCCCCTCCTCCACTGTGATTGGTCGGTTGGGTAAAAAGTGACAGTGATGAGCGCAGCGTTTTACCCAAAGTTGAACATTCTTCAACTCTCGGCGACCTGTAAAAAACGCCGAGCGCTCGGCGCTTCAGCGTGAAAAAGACGCTCAGCGCCTCGCTGCGCTCATGGCGTTTTAAAAACGCGGCGCTCCCATTGAAAACAATTGAAAACACACGCCAGCCGCGAGTAAAAACGCTTTGGTGGACACACGGCCTAAGTGCTAAATCATGCCAAGATCATGCTAAGAACTCTATAAAAACTCCATAGTAACCATCTGTGACAACTACCAACCACCTAGTAACACCATAGCAACCACCCAGAACACCCTAGCAACACCCTAGCAACCACCCAGAATACCTTAGCAACACCATAGCAACCACCAAAACACCCTAGCAACCACCTAGCAACATCATAGCAACCACCCAGAACACCCTAGCAACCGCCTAGCAACACCATATCAACCACCAAAACACCCTAGCAACCGCCCAGAACACCCTAGCAACCGCCTAGCAACACCATAGCAACCACACAGAACACCCTAGCAACTGCCTAGCAACCACCCCGAACACCCTAGCAACCGCCTAGCAACACCATAGCAACCACCCAGAACACCCTAGCAACCACCTAGCAACACCATAGCAACCACCCAGAACACCCTAGCAACCACACATAACACCCTAGCAACCACCTAGCAACCACCCAGAATACCTTAGCAACTGCCTAGCAACACCATAGCAACCACCAAAACACCCTAGCAACCACCTAGCAACCACCCAGAACACCCTAGCAACCGCCTAGCAACCACCCAGAATACCCTAGCAACCGCCTAGCAACAGCATAGCAACCACCCAGAATACCCTAGCAACCGCCTAGCAACACCATATCAACCACCCAGAATATCCTAGCAACCGCCTAGCAACCACCCAGAACACCCTAGCAACCGCCTAGCAACCACCCAGAACACCCTAGCAACCAACCAGAATACCCTAGCAACCATCTAGCAACAGCATAGCAACCACCCAGAACACCCTAGCAACCGCCTAGCAACACCCTAGCAACCACCCAGAACACCCTAGCAACCACCCAGAATACCCTAGCAACAGCATAGCAACCACCCAGAACACCCTAGCAACCGCCTAGCAACCACCCAGAACACCCTAGCAACCGCCTAGCAACCACCCAGAACACCCTAGCAACCACCCAAAACACCCTAGCAACAGCCTAGCAACCACCCAGAATACCCTAGCAACTGCCTGCAACACCCTAGCAACCACCCAGAACACCCTAGCAACCGCCTAGCAACACCCTAGCAACCCCCAGAATACCCTAGCAACCGCCTAGCAACAGCATAGCAACCAACAAAACACCCTAGCAACCACCTAGCAACAGCATAGCAACCACCCAGAACACCCTAGCAACCGCCTAGCAACAGCATAGCAACCACCCAGAACACCCTAGCAACAGCCTAGCAACCACCCAAAATACCCTAGCAACCGCTTAGCAACACCAAAGCAACCACCCAGAATACCCTAGCAACCGCCTAGCAACACCATAGCGACCACCCATAACATCCTAGCAACCGCCTAGCAAAAAACGTTCTGGTCCAAACTTTCTCAAGCCAACTTCAAAGTTTGTCTCGACGAACTTTTGCATCTAGTTAAGTTGGCTTGAGAGAGCCAACATATTGAAATCCTATTTAAACTTATTATTATTATTATTATTATTCTTCTGAGCGTAAAAATTTACAACTCAAACTCCTCCTAGAGCTTTAACTCCACATACTCCAAACTCGGCACAGACACTCAAACTGATCTGACTCGGTGTGCTATGTCTTTTCAGACTGATCGGACTTACGGTTTTCCTTAAAATGACGATCAAAACTCGAAAAAACTCATTCAAAAACTCCCATTGACTTACATTGGGGAGTTCTAAAAAATTAAAACCGACAAAATTTAAATCTAAACACCTTGAAGACTAAACCAAACTGCCATTCTATATACTATATGAGCCATTGAGACTAATTTAAACTAATGCACTCTAAACTCATACACTTATAAACTAATTAACTTATAAACTCATGAATTCATAGACTTATGACCTCTTAAACTCATTAATTAATAAACTTTGAACTCTTAAACTCATTTAAACTTATAAACTCTAAACTCATTTAAAACTTATAAACTCTAAACTCAAAAACTCTTACACTTATAAACTCATCAATTTATACACTTATAAACTCTAAACTCATAAACTCTGAGTGTGTGTGTGTGTGTGTGTGTGTGTGTGTGTGTGTGTTCACACACACACACACACACACACTCTAAACTCATTTAAACTTAAACTCTAAACTCATTTAAACTTGTAAACTCAAAACTCCTTACTTGTAAACTACTTTAAACTTCAAACCACTTTAAACTTCTTAAGTTTAAAACTTCCAGCTCCCAAGCAACTCCATAGCAACCAAACTTGAGTACCCTAGCAACCGTTTTGCAAGACCTATATCTCTGTATCAGAACATCGTATAGAGATGAGGTTTGGCTCTTTTGACTCATGCTAGCAAACAGCACTTCCAACATGCTACACATGCTAGCAGTGAATAGCTACATGCTAATAGCGATTAGTTAAGTGCTATATCATGCCAAGATCATGCTAAGAACTCTATAAAGACTCCATAGTAACCATCTGTGACAACTACCAACCACCTAGCAACACCATAGCAACCGCCCAGAACACCCTAGCAACCGCCTAGCAACCGCCCAGAATACCTAGCAACTGCCTAGCAACACCATAGCAACCACCCAGAACACCCTAGCAACCGCCTAGCAACCACTCAGAATACCCTAGCAACCGCCTAGCAACACCATAGCAACCACCCAGAACACCCTAGCAACCGCCTAGCAACCACCCAGAATACCCTAGCAACCGCCTAGCAACACCATAGCAACCACCCAAAACACCCTAGCAACCGCCTAGCAACCACCCAGAACACCCTAGCAACAGCATAGCAACCACCCAGAATACCCTAGCAACCGCCTAGCAACACCATAGCAACCAACCAGAACACCCTAGCAACCACCTAGCAACCACCCAGAATACCCTAGCAACCGCCTAGCAACACCATAGCAACCAACCAGAACACCCTAGCAACCGCCTAGCAACCACCAAGAATACCCTAGCAACCGCCTAGCAACACCATAGCAACCACCCAGAACACCCTAGCAACCGCCTAGCAACACCATAGCAACCACCCAGAACACCCTAGCAACCGCCTAGCAACCACCCAAAACACCCTAGCAACCGCCTAGCAACACCATAGCAACCAACCAGAACACCCTAGCAACCGCCTAGCAACCACCAAGAATACCCTAGCAACCACTTAGCAACACCATAGCAACCACCCAGAACACCCTAGCAACCGCCTAGCAACACCATAGCAACCACCCAGAACACCCTAGCAACCGCCTAGCAACCACCCCGAACACCCTAGCAACCAGCCAAAATACCTTAGCAACCGCCTAGCAACACCATAGCAACCACCCAAAATACCCTAGCAACCGCTTAGCAACACCCTAGCAACACCATAGCAACCAACCAGAATACCCTAGCAACCACCCCGAACACCCTAGCAACCAGCCAAAATACCTTAGCAACCGCCTAGCAACACCATAGCAACCACCCAGAACACCCTAGCAACCGCCTAGCAACCACCCAGAACACCTTAGCAACCCACTAGAAAACCCCCAACAACTTTTTAACTTTAAACTACTTTAAACTTTAAACTAATTAAAACTTTAAGCTAATTTAAACTTCAAACTAATTTTAACTTTAAACTACTTTCAACTTTAAAGTAATTTACTTCAAACTAATTTAAACTTTAGACTAATTTAAACTTTAAACTAATTTAAACTTCAAACTAATTTAAACTTTAGACTAATTTAAACTTTAAACTAAATTAAACTTTAAACTAAATTAAACTTCAAACTACTTTAATCTTCAAACTACTTTAAACTTCAAACTTTCCAGTACAAACTTTCTCAAGCCAACTTAAAGTTTGTCTCGACGAACTTTTTAATCTAGTTATTATTATTCTTCTGAGCGTAAAAATTTACAACTCAAACTCCTCCTAGAGCTTTAACTCCACATACTCCAAACTCGGCTCAGACACTCAAACTGATCTGACTCGGTGTGCTATATCTTTTCAGACTGATCGGACTTACGGTTTTCCTAAAAATGACGATCAAAACTCGAAAAAACTCATTCAAAAACTCCCATTGACTTACATTGGGAGTTCTAAAAAATTCAAACCGACAAAAATTTAAATCTAAACACCTTGAAGACTAAACCAAACTGCCATTCTATATACTATATGAGCCATTGAGACTAATTTAAACTAATGCACTCTAAACTCATACACTTATAAACTAATTAACTTATAAACTCATGAATTCATAGACTTATGACCTCTTAACCTCTTAAGTGTCACCGGCCCACCGGTGGGCCCAAAATCATTACATATTTAAAACAGTAATATCCTATAATAAACATAAACTAATCTTGACAAACTATATATCATTTGAAAGCTTACAAACTCTAGTTTTCATATTTGGTGAATGATTTTCAAAATAAATTAGAGAGGAGCTGTAATTTATCAATTTGCAACAACAATATTTTCATATTCCTAAGGCGTGTTCAGACCTTTATTTTGAAATAGCAATGAACATGAAAAATCATGAAAGAATGGTTGAAACCTCAGTTTGTTTTCATGCCAAGAGTTCAAAAGGTATCATCCATTAAATTATTTTAGAAAAAAAGATATTAAAATGTTTTTAATAACGCATATGGAAATGGAGGCGCCCTTATATGGGCAGTAATGGAGTCCGGTTGTCACCTAGTGAAAATGTTTGGTACTGCGCCCAAACAAAATCTCACTGAAAGCTCATTTTTTGAGATATCAACCTAAAATTTGAAACACAACTTATTCAGATTTTTGGCTTTGATTTTCTAGCAGTTTTAGAGTCGGCCAGGTTTTAAAAATATATATTTTATGTAAAATATGAATAATTAAATTTTTTACATTGTACATTTTCATAAACTCAAACTTCTATAACTTTTTTTTTGTTTCACTTTCTTAATTTATTTCACTTCAACAAAAATCTGCCAAATGTCTTCTTTAAAACAAGACCAATTTTACGTCTATACTCCAAAGCATTCTTTAATTACAACCATTTAAAGTCGAAATGTGAATTTTCATGTATATTTAAAAAAAGGGGGGTGACACTTTTAAACTCATAAATTAATAAACTTTGAACTCTTAAACTCATTTAAACTTATAAATTCTAAACTCATTTAAAACTTATAAACTCTAAACTCAAAAACTCTTACACTTATAAACTCATCAATTTATACACTTATAAACTCTAAACTCATAAACTCTGAGTGTGTGTGAACACACACACACACACACACACACACACACACACACACACACACACACACACACACACACACACACAGGGTTGCCAACCGTTCCGTATAATACGGAATCGTCCCGTATTTAAGGCATCAATGAAGCGTCCCGTATGAAAGCCATACGGAACGCAGTTTGTCCCGTATTTTCAGGCATACAATCTAAATTAAGAATTAACCATTTCTCTGAGATAAATCTTTGTTTGATTTGCAAACATAGCCTTTCGCGGAAGGCTTTAAGACCCAGCAAAATCCTCTACCGGCTGTCGCTCCCGCTTCACAGCCATCGGGACTCGCGCTAACGGCAAATCCATTCTTTCACTGTCCGCGTTTTGATTCCGGCTAATCAGTTTGGGCGACTACAAACAACGTGATTATTGTTCATGAGTCCAACATTCTTTATCTGAAAAGTATGCACTTTTCATTTATTCATACATGGTTGCAAAAACATTTAGGCCTAGTTCAAAATTGTAAGTGCCATTGTTTAAATGCTTTTTTTTTAAAAGACGTTTAATTATTGTGCTTTTAAATTTTATGCCATCTATGTATCTTCCTGACCAAAAAACAAACAAACCGTTATCGTTTTGAATAGAGGTTGATGATACAGTAATATTCGTTGGTAGCTATATATTGAAAATAGGTCAAATTCAACAATTTGAACATGGAGCCACATTATTTCTATGGGACTGAACCATATATGGCCTTTAAAATGAAGATTACAAAAGAAAAGTTTATTAAGAATGAGAATTTAGAAGGATATTAAGGTATCTTTATTATTTTTAGAGTTACAGACACACAAACTTTGGAAAAATACTATTTATGGCACTCTAGTAATGTTCAATTGTGTTGATAGAAAAAAAAACAAGATACATTTCTAGTTTCAACATTATTTGTTCTTCAGAAAATGTGCGACCATTGAAAATGTAAACTAACTTACTCATGGAGCCACATTAACATCCCTATATTGGGACTTAATTAACCATATTTGGCCTTAAAAATTAAGAAACCAAAAGAAAAGTTTGTTAAGAATTAGAATCTAAGAGAATATTAAGATATTTTTAATATGAGTTGCAGGCATGCAAACTTTGGGCAAAAAACAAAAGTACTGCTTTTTCCCATTTTTAAAATGTCACCGTTGGCATAGCTATAATGAAACAAAGATTGGCTAAAGTCAACCAATAGACCTACCAATCTCTGTGTAAAAGTAAAATAATGCTGCAGTTTTAAAGTCATTTTAACCCCCCTGTAATCGGACTCCAAATCTTAGGTGAAAATTGTCATTTTGACCCATTTTACAAAACTGTAAATTACTCAGTAAATAGACATCCATCACATGTAGCCTAATATTTTGGCTTTCTTCTTCATTTACGTTTGTCTTTCTTCAGAATATTTTCTTTTAAAAAAATCAAAGATATGAGCTGGGAAAGTGTCTGAAATTTGGTTGATTTTTCCGAAATGACCCAAATGTGTTTGTCTGAGAACCTTTATACATCTTTTGTACACATATTTAACTGTAGATGCTGAAATGATATGCACTGTGTGGTACACTACAAATATTTTGGGTGTCCCTTATTCTGTCCCTTATTTTCCTATAAAGAACCACGATTGTTCCTTATTTTCCTTTCCATAAGTTGGCAACCCTACACACACACACACACACTCTAAACTCATTTAAACTTAAACTCTAAACTCATTTAAACTTGTAAACTCAAAACTCCTTACTTGTAAACTACTTTAAACTTCAAACCACTTTAAACTTCTTAAGTTTAAAACTTCCAGCTCCCAAGCAACTCCATAGCAGCCAAACTTGAGTACCCTAGCAACCGTTTTGCAAGACCTATATCTCTGTATCAGAACATCGTATAGAGATGAGGTTTGGCTCTTTTGACTCATGCTAGCAAACAGCACTTCCAACATGCTACACATGCTAGCAGTGAATAGCTACATGCTAATAGCGATTAGTTAAGTGCTATATCATGCCAAGATCATGCTAAGAACTCTATAAAGACTCCATAGTAACCATCTGTGACAACTACCAACCACCTAGCAACACCATAGCAACCGCCCAGAACACCCTAGCAACCGCCTAGCAACCGCCCAGAATACCTTAGCAACTGCCTAGCAACACCATAGCAACCACCCAGAACACCCTAGCAACCGCCTAGCAACCACTCAGAATACCCTAGCAACCGCCTAGCAACAGCATAGCAACCACCCAGAACACCCTAGCAACCGCCTAGCAACCACCCAGAATACCCTAGCAACCGCCTAGCAACACCATAGCAACCACCCAGAACACCCTAGCAACCGCCTAGCAACCACCCAGAACACCCTAGCAACAGCATAGCAACCACTCAGAACACCCTAGCAACCGCCTACCAACCACCCAGAATACCCTAGCAACCACCTAGCAACACCATAGCAACCAACCAGAACACCCTAGCAACCACCTAGCAACCACCTAGCAACCACCCAGAATGCCCTAGCAACTGCCTAGCAACACCATAGCAACCAACCAGAACACCCTAGCAACCGCCTAGCAACCACCAAGAATACCCTAGCAACCGCCTAGCAACACCATAGCAACCACCCAGAACACCCTAGCAACCGCCTAGCAACACCATAGCAACCACCCAGAACACCCTAGCAACCGCCTAGCAACCACCCAAAACACCCTAGCAACTGCCTAGCAACCACCCAGAATACCTTAGCAACCGCCTAGAAACAGCATAGCAACCACCCAAAAGACCCTAGCAACCGCCTAGAAACCACCCAAAAGACCCTAGCAACCGCCTAGCAAAAAAACGTTGTGGTCCAAACTTTCTCAAGCCAACTTAAAGTTTGTCTCGACGAACTTTTGCATCTAGTTATTATTATTATTAAGTTGGCTTGAGAGAGCCAACTTACTGAAATCCTATTTAAACTTATTATTATTATTAATGGTGCTTGCTGAAAGCAAGGCATCATTAGTGTTCTCTTGCATACTTATTATTCTTCTTATTATTATTCTGGACAAAGTTTGGCGCGAAACTTGCCCCGCACCGTTTGTCTCAGACCCCTGAGTGAGGTGTCAAATCGACCGGCTCATTAAGGAGAGGTGTGCTATGACTTTTCTAAGCGATCGGGTGTACGATGTTCGCACAGCGGGCGAAAAAGCGGCCAAAAAAGTCCCATTGACTTTACATTGGGAGTTCTAAAAATATTTGAATCCCAACTGCCGTTTTCACACACACAGACTCCAAAGGGCCTGACACCCCTGCATCTCTCCCTCTCTCTCTCCCTCAGAGGATTTATATTATCAAGCAGCCAATAAGTAATGGCCTAAATTCTTCATAGCCACACTCTAACAACCAGTTTCAGCACCCTAGCAACCACTAAGAGCTCCCTAGCAACCACCCTAAACCAATAAATAATTAAAAAAAATTGTTTTTACATTTTTTAAAGCAATATCACACTCGTAGCCTTGTGATATTGCTCCATGCTTGTGCATATTCGGCTATAGGCACGAGGCCGCAGGCCTCGTGCCGCACTGAAGCCATTTGTTATTAAATATTTTAAGAACTCTATAAAAACTCTAATAGTAACCATCTACTAACCACCTAGTAACACCATAGCAACTACAAAAAATACCTTAGCAACCACCCTGAACACCCTAGCAACATCTAGAAAAGCTCTAGTCACCACCAAAAATACCCTAGCAACCACCCAGAACACCCTAGCAACTGCCTAGCAACCACCCAGAACACCTAGCAACTGCTTAGCAACCACTCAGAACACCCTAGCAACTGCCTAACAACGCCCTAGCATCCACTCGCAACACCATAGCAACCACCCAGAACACCCTAGCAACCACCTAGCAACTGCCTAGCAACCACCAAGAATACCCTAGCAACCACCCAGAACACCCTAGCAACTGCCTAGCAACGCCCTAGCAACCACCCAGAATACCATAGCAACTGCCTAGCAACCGCCAAGCAACCACCCAGAACACCCTAGCAACTGCCTAGCAACGCCCTAGCAACCACCCAGAACACCCTAGCAACTGCCTAGCAACCACCCAGAACACCCAAGCAACCACCCAGAATACCATAGCATCCACTCGCAACACCATAGCAACCACCCAGAACACCCTAGCAACCACCTAGCAACTGCCTAGCAACCACCAAGAATACCCTAGCAACCACCCAGAACACCCTAGCAACTGCCTAACAACGCCCTAGCAACCACCCAGAATACCATAGCAACTGCCTAGCAACCGCCAAGCAACCACCCAGAACACCCTAGCAACTGCCTAGCAACGCCCTAGCAACCACCCAGAACACCCTAGCAACTGCCTAGCAACCACCCAGAACACCCAAGCAACCACCCAGAATACCATAGCAACCGCCTAGCAACACCATAGCAACCACCCAGAACGCCCTAGCAACACCCTAGCAACCACCAAGAATACCCTAGCAACCGCCTAGCAACCAACCAGAACACCTTAGCAACTGCTTAGCAACACCATAGCAACTGCTTAGCAACACCATAGCAACTGCCCAGAACACCCTAGCAACCACCTAGCAACTGCCTAGCAACCGCCTAGCAACGCCCTAGCAACCACCCAGAATACCCTAGCAACCGCCTAGCAACACCATAGCAACCAACCAGAACACCCTAGCAACTGCCTAGCAACACCCTAGCAACCACCAGAATACCCTAGCAACCGCCTAGCAACCACCAGAATACCCTAGCAACCGCCTAGCAACACCATAGCAACCACCCAGAATACCCTAGCAACTGCCTAGCAACACCATAGCAACCACCCAGAATACCCTAGCAACCGCCTAGCAACACCATAGCAACCACTCAGAATACCCTAGCAACACCATAGCAACCACCCAGAATACCCTAGCAACTGCCTAGCAACACCATAGCAACCACCCAGAATACCCTAGCAACCGCCTAGCAACACCATAGCAACCACTCAGAATACCCTAGCAACACCATAGCAACCACCCAGAATACCCTAGCAACTGCCTAGCAACCACCCAGAACACCTAGCAACTGCCTAGCAACCACCCAGAACACCCTAGCAACCACCTAGCAACTGCCTAGCAACCACCAAGAATACCCTAGCAACCACCCAGAACACCCTAGCAACTGCCTAGCAACGCCCTAACAACCACCCAGAATACCCTAGCAACACCATAGCAACCACCCAGAACACCCTAGCAACTGCCTAGCAACGCCCTAGCAACCACCCAGAATACCCTAGCAACCGCCTAGCAATACCATAGCAACCGCCTAGCAACGCCCTAGCAACCACACAAAACACCCTAGCAACACCCTAGCAACCACCTGAACAACATGAATAAGCCATATCTCAGCACCAGAACATCGTACAGACATGTTTGTTGGCTCGTATGCAATCATGTACCACATTCTAGCAACCGAGTAGCGAGTTTTGCCACTGCAAGCACCATTTCACATTTTCTTCAGGAAATGTACATTCTAGTTATTATTATTATTCTGACCCTAAAAATTTACAACTCAAACTCCTCCTACAGCTTTAACTCTACAAACTCCAAATTCGGCTCAGACACTCAAACTGATCTGACTCGCGTTGCTATATCTTTTCAGACTGATCGGACTTACGGTTTTCCTAAAAATGACGATCAAAACTCAAAAAAACTCATTCAAAAACTCCATTGACTTACATTGGGGAGTTCTAAAAAATTCAAACCGACGAAAATTCAAATCAAAATACCTTGAAGACTAAACCAAACTGCCATTCTATATACTATATGAGCCATTGAGACTCATTTAAACTAATGAACTCTAAACTCAAAACATGTGTGTGAGAGAGAGAGAGAGCGTGTGTGTCTATGTGTGAGTGTGTGTGTGTGTGTGTGTGTGTGTGTGTGTGTGTAAACTCAAATACTCGTACACACTCATTTAAACTTATAAACTCTTAACTCAAAAACTTGTACACTTATAAACTCTAAACTCATATAAACTCTGAGTGTGCGTGTGTGAGAGAGAGTGTGTCTATGTGCGTGAGTGTGTGTGTGTGTGTGTGTGTGTGTGTGTGTGTGTGTGTGTGTTAATGAGCTTGTCTGTGTGTGTGTGAGTGAGTTAGTGGGTGTGTGTGTGTGAGAGAGATAGTGTGTGTGTGTGTGTGTGTGTGTGTGTGTGTGTGTGTGTGTGTGTGTGAGAGAGAGTGAGAGTCTGTGTGTGCATGCTTGTGTGTGTGTGTGTGTGTGTGTGTGTGTGTGTGTGTGTGTGTGTGTGTCGAAAATTTAAATCTAAACACCTTGAAGACTAAACCAAACTGCCGTTCTATATACTATATGAGCCATTGAGACTAATTTAAACTAATTAACTCTAAACCTATACACTTATAATTAGAATAAGTGTATGAGATTAACTAATTAACTTATAAACTCATGAATTCATAGACTTATAAACTATTAAACTCATAAATTAATAAACTCTGAACTCTTAAACTCATTTAAACTTATAAACTCTAAACTCATTTAAACTTATAAACTCAAAACTCAAAAACTCATACACTTATAAACTCTAAACTCAAACTCTTGAGTGTGCGTGTGTGTGTGTGTCTGAGTGTGTGTGTGTGTGTCTGAGTGAGTGTGTGAGCGAGTTAGTGTGTGTGTGTGTGTGTGCGTGTGCGTGTGTGTGTATGTGTGTGTGTGTTTATCTATCTATTAACTTATCTATCTACCTGCCATAAACTTCAAACTACCGTAAACTACTTTAAACTTCAAACCACTTCAAACTTCTTACGTTTAAAGCTCCCAGCTCCCAAGCAACTCCATAGCAACCAAACTTGAGTACCATAGCAACCGTTTTGCAAGACCTATATCTCTGTATCAGAACATCGTATAGAGATGAGGTTTGGCTCTTTTGACTCATGCTAGCAAACAGCACTTCCAACATGCTACACATGCTAGCAGTGAATAGCTACATGCTAATAGCGATTAGTTAAGTGCTAAATCATACCAAGATCATGCAAACAACTATATCAAAACTCCATAGTAACCATCTGTGACAACTACCAACCACCTAGCAACACCATAGCAACCACCCAGAACACCCTAGCAACCGCCTAGCAACACCATAGCAACCACCAGAACACCCTAGCAACTGCCTAGCAACCACCCAGAATACCCTAGCAACCACCTAGCAACACCATAGTAACCACCCAGAACACCCTAGCAACCGCCTAGCAACCACCCAGAATACCTTAGCAACACCATAGCAACCACCCATAACACCCTAGCAACTGCCTAACAACACCCTAGCAACCGCCTAGCAACCACCCAGAACACCCTAGCAACCACCTAGCAACACCATAGCAACCACCCAGAACACCCTAGCAACTGCCTAGCAACCACCCAGAACACCCTAGCAACCACCTAGCAACCACCCAGAATACCTTAGCAACCGCCTAGCAACACCATAGCAACTACCCAGAACACCCTAGCAACCGCCTAACAACACCCTAGCAACCGCCTAGCAATCACCCAGAACACCCTAGCAACCGCCTAGCAACACCATAACAACCACCCAGAATACCCTAGCAACCACCTAGCAACCACCCAGAATACCTTAGCAACTGCCTAGCAACACCATAGCAACCACCCAGAACACCCTAGCAACCGCCTAGCAACCAACCAGAACACCCTAGCAACCGCCTAGCAACACCATAGCAACCACACAGAACACCCTAGCAATCGCCTAACAACCCCCCATAATACCCTAGCAACCGCCTAGCAACCACCCAGAACACCCTAGCAACCGCCTAGCAAAAAACGTTCTGGTCCAAACTTTCTCAAGCCAACTTAAAGTTTGTCTCGACGAACTTTTGCATCTAGTTATTATTATTATTCTGAGTGTAAAAATTTACAACTCAAACTCCTCCTAGAGCTTTAACTCCACATACTCCAAACTCGGCACAGACACTCAAACTGATCTGACTCGGTGTGCTATATCTTTTCAGACTGATCGGACTTACGGTTTTCCTAAAAATGACGATCAAAACTCGAAAAAACTCATTCAAAAACTCCCATTGACTTACATTGGGAGTTCTAAAAAATTCAAACCGACAAAAATTTAAATCTAAACACCTTGAAGACTAAACCAAACTGCCATTCTATATACTATATGAGCCATTGAGACTAATTTAAACTAATGCACTCTAAACTCATACACTTATAAACTAATTAACTTATAAACTCATGAATTCATAGACTTATGACCTCTTAAACTCATAAATTAATAAACTTTGAACTCTTAAACTCATTTAAAACTTATAAACTCTAAACTCAAAAACTCTTACACTTATAAACTCATAAATTTATACACTTATAAACTCTAAACTCATAAACTCTGAGTGTGTGTGTGTGTGTGTGTGTGTGAACACACACACACACACACACACACACACACACACACACACACTCTAAACTCATTTAAACTTAAACTCTAAACTCATTTAAACTTGTAAACTCAAAACTTCAAACCACTTTAAACTTCTTAAGTTTAAAACTTCCAGCTCCCAAGCAACTCCATAGCAACCAAACTTGAGTACCCTAGCAACCGTTTTGCAAGACCTATATCTCTGTATCAGAACATCGTATAGAGATGAGGTTTGGCTCTTTTGACTCATGCTAGCAAACAGCACTTCCAACATGCTACACATGCTAGCAGTGAATAGCTACATGCTAATTGATACTTTGCACGTGACGTCACAAGTACTGGCTGGCGGGCAAGAACGTCGTTCTCCAGCGACGAAACCCAGTAAACCAACCAAGGGTCGCCAGTTTTACTATACAAAAGTTGGTGTTTTGAGGTGTAAACGACATGCCAGATAGTTGTTGTGCAATTGGATGCACTAACCGCAGATGTGATAAGCAACCTTCACAGTATAGGCTACACAAGTCTGTGCAAATTATCATCAAAGGTAATTTCAACATTTGTTTGAATACAATGGGTGTATGATCATGTAATTAATCGTGTCTTTAAGTTAC
This sequence comes from Squalius cephalus, assembly GCA_022829025.1. Classification (NCBI taxonomy): domain Eukaryota; kingdom Metazoa; phylum Chordata; class Actinopteri; order Cypriniformes; family Leuciscidae; genus Squalius; species Squalius cephalus. The sequence continues at coordinate 20,920,808 of CM040798.1, forward strand.
TGTAGTTTTGTCAATCAACACCACCAGTATTCACCAGCTGGTTCGGCGAGTCAGCTGTTTGTGTTATGAGTCTAAGCTAGACTAACTGTACGTTCACACCGCCGCCGGCGAGAGCGGCAAAATTCATTGAAAATGAATGATTTCCGGGCACTTTGACGCTCTCGCCGGTGGCGGTGTGAACGCACAGTAACAGCGGTCGTCTTTTGCTAACAATAACATAAGTGTGTGATAGGTTGTTTTGAGGTTTGCGATATCTATGATTTTCAATGAGAACCAGAGATGACCCAACAGTAGAGCTAGATTATTTATGGAGGAATTATTAATGCTCGATTATCTTTAAAAAAATGGTCTGCTTTACACAATTTAGCTACCTTGGAGTTAATCCTAGTCCATAGTTATGCAGCTAGCTCGCTAACAGACTTGATAGCTACTAGAAAGTCCTGGAACTACAGGACTCAACGTTGAAAATACCCGTTTGTTGCCCGCCAGGTATCCGTGGTAGTCACGTGACTGCAAAGTATCAATAGCGATTAGTTAAATGCTAAATCATGCCAAGATCATGCTAAGAACTCTATAAAAACCCCATAGTAACCATATGTGACAACTACCAATCACCTAGTAACACCATAGCAACCGCCCAGAACACCCTAGCAACCACCTAGCAACCACCCAGAATACCCTAGCAACACCATAGCAACCACCAAAACACCCTAGCAACCACCTAGCAACAGCATAACAACCACCCAGAACAACCTAGCAACCGCCTAGCAACACCCTAGCAACCACCAAAACACCCTAGCAACATCCTAGCAACCACCTAGAATACCCTAGCAACTGCCTAGCAACACCCTAGCAACCACCCAGAATACCCTAGCAACCGCCTTGCAACACCATAGCAACCACCAAAACACCCTAGCAACCACCTAGCAACATCATAGCAACCACCCAGAACACCCTAGCAACCGCCTAGCAACACCATAGCAACCACCAAAACACCCTAGCAACCGCCTAGCAACATCATAGCAACCACCCAGAACACCCTAGCAACACCCTAGCAACCACCCAGAACACCCTAGCAACCGCTTAGCAACACCATAGCAACCACCCAGAACACCCTAGCAACAGCATAGCAACCACCCAAAACACCCTAGCAACCGCCTAGCAACCACCCAGAATACCCTAGCAGCCGCCTAGCAACAGCATAGCAACCACCCAGAACACCCTAGCAACCGCCTAGCAACCACCCAGAATACCCTAGCAACCGCCTAGCAACACCATAGCAACCACCCAGAACACCCTAGCAACCGCCTAGCAACCACCCAGAATACCATACCAACCGCCTAGCAACACCATAGCAACCACCCAGAACACCCTAGCAACCGCCTAGCAACACCATAGCAACCACCCAGAACACCCTAGCAACCGCCTAGCAACACCATAGCAACCACCAAAACACCCTAGCAACCGCCTAGCAACATCATAGCAACCACCCAGAACACCCTAGCAACCACCTAGCAACACCCTAGCAACCACCCAGAACACCCTAGCAACCGCTTAGCAACACCATAGCAACCACCCAGAACACCCTAGCAACAGCATAGCAACCACCCAAAACACCCTAGCAACCGCCTAGCAACCACCCAGAATACCCTAGCAACCGCCTAGCAACCACCCAGAATACCATAGCAACCGCCTAGCAACACCATAGCAACCACCCAGAACACCCTAGCAACCGCCTAGCAACCACCCAGAATACCTTAGCAACCACCTAGCAACACCATAGCAACCACCCAGAACACCCTAGCAACCGCCTAGCAACCACCCAGAATACCCTAGCAACCGCCTAGCAACACCATAGCAACCACCCAGAACACCCTAGCAACCGCCTAGCAACCACCCAGAATACCCTAGCAACCGCCTAGCAACACCATATCAACCACCCAGAACACCCTAATTAATTTAAACTAAATTAAACTTCAAACTACTTTAAACTTTAAACTAAATTAAACTTCAAACTACTTTAAACTTTAAACTAATTTAAACTTTAAACTACTTTAAACTTCAAACTATTTTAAACTTCAAACTACTTTAAACTTTAAACTAATTTAAACTTCAAACTTATTTAAACTTCAAACTTCTTCAAACTTTCTGGTCCGGCTTTCTCAAGCCAACTTAAAGTTTGTCTCGACGAACTTTTTAATCTAGTTATTGTAGCATCCAGTCAATATTGAGAAGGCCAGAACTGATGGTTAAACTGACTTTTATTGCCGTCCGTGTCATCAACCAACGTAAGAGCTGAGTAAAAACAAATAAACCATGCCTTACCATCACATTTCGAACGTTACACAGCGCATTACATTAGTTTCAATCCGATAGCATTACCTAATTATACATTTTACGATAAACATTTCAAGTAACTCAAATATATTTCTCATTAACTCTACCAACCTTGTTCCCCAATTGACCGAAGCTAAACCTTGTAGTTTTAACTGTTTCTCCGTGGCCTTTTACTGTTTTTAACCGTGAACCTTTTCAGACTTTCCTTTCGTCCTTTGCCCCATTCGCCAGTTTCGTTTCCGTCACCATACTTCCGGTTTCTTTGGTTATCAAAATAAAAGCCCGATACCATAATAATAAAACCTAATAGCGTAGCTATAATCAAAATAGTGCTTAACTACTCTGTTGGTCTTTACACTCCCACCAAATTATTTGCTGTTACACACATAAAAACACAAATAATTTCTCCAAGTTACTTAACCAGAATACAGAAATAACCTTGTAAACATGTTACAACTGTAACTTCAACATTTCAATACACTTAAGCATTGTAAATTTACCTTTCACAATCTTCTAGTAGCAGAACTAACTTATGTACTGGGCGTTCTACTACAGACATTTTGTTCACACGTTGACCCCTTTTGGTAAGATTTCTGTCTGCAAAGCCTATTTTGACCTTTCTGACAAGTCCATCTGTATCTTTTACAGTGTCCAAGATTCGTCCAAGTTTCCAGTGTGATCGTGGTTGCATTTCATCCTTGTCCATTACTATGTCGCCTATTTGCATGTTTCTTTTAGGCTTATGCCATCTTTGTCTGACCATTATGTTCTGCAAGTACTCCCCTTTCCATCTGCTCCAGAATTGTTCGAGCAAGTACTGTACTTGACGCCATCGTTTTTGTGCATATAAGTCCTCCTTAACGAACTGTCCTGGGGGAGGCAGAGGAGTTGAGGTTTTCAATGTGACAAGATGATTTGGAGTTAGCGGCTCCAAACTGTTTGGATCGTTGAGACTGTCTGTTGTAAGGGGGCGGCTGTTTACTATAGCAGCTGCTTCATACAAGAAGGTTCTGAGTGAAGAGTCGGTGAGTCGACCTGGTGTGAGAGCCAGTGTTGCATTAAGAACGTTTCTCACAGTACGTATCTGTCGTTCCCATACTCCACCTGCGTGACTAGCATGAGGTGTGTTTAGGACAAAATCACATTGTTTTTCTGCAAGGAAGGTTGTCAGTTTGTCAGTGTCAATTTCACCTTGTGCTGCACTCAGTTCGTTTTTGGCACCTACAAAGTTAGTACCCTGATCGCATTTTATTTGTCTGACAGAGCCTCTTAGAGCGATAAAGCATCTGAGTCCATTTATAAAAGTGTCCGTTGATAGGTCTTCTAACATTTCGACATGAATTGCACGTGAATAAAAGCATGTGAAAAGGAGGCCATACCTTTTATATTCTTTCCTTGCTTGTTTGGTCAGGAACGGTCCAAAAACGTCCATACCACAGTATGTGAAAGGCGGAGAGTGTTCAATTCTTTCTGTGGGTAAGTCTCTCATTTTTTGTCCTTCCACAGGTCTCCTTTGTTTCCGACAAAACACACACTGGCGAATGTAGGATGCAACCGTTTGACTCAACTTTGGAATCCAATAGCCATTGGCTCGTATCTCATTCATCGTGAAGCCCTTTCCCTGATGATTGACCCTTTCGTGGCAGTGAGCAATTATCAGTTTTGTGACGTGATGTTCTCTGGGAATGATTGTTGGATGTTTAAATGAGCTGGGAAGAGATGGAGTGATGGAGCCTTCCTCCCACCTTAAGCACATTGTCCTTGTCCAAGAGAACATCCAAGTTGTACATTTTGTTGTTCTTTGGAAGTTGTTTGCCTTTGTTTAATGTCTCTATTTCGTTTTGATATGCTTGTCTTTGTAAGTCTTTGATAAACACAGTTTCTGTGTTTTGTCTTTCAGTTACCGTTGTGAGTGTCTTTGATTTGTCTTTGAGCAGGTATCGTCTGAGACGTGCGACTGCGCTGACTGCACGGGACCAGGAGGAGAACTTTGTGAGCCGGTCAATAAGGTTAGTATGTTCAACCGTTTCTGTGCTTAGTGTCTGTACCTTTCTCACCTCTGGGTCTCCTACTGTAAGTACAATGGTCTCTTTTGTTGGAATCTGTATTTTCTTTTGCCACAGGAAGTGAGGGCCTGTGAACCAATTAGATGAAAGCAGTTCATTTACAGATGTGCCCCTGGATGCCATATCTGCTGGGTTTTCGCTGGTAGGCACATAAAACCATTGTTGCGGTGAGGTACTGTTGCGGATTTTCTGCACTCTATTAGCAACAAACGTGTGAAACCGCCTCGCATCGTTGTTTATGTATCCTAGAGTGACCTTTGAGTCTGTCCAGAAGAACTCCTCAACATTGTCATAGAGCAGTTCCTCTCTTAGCGTGTTACTTACAGCGACTGATACTGCGGCTGCGGTAAGCTCTAACCTTGGGATCGTAGTGACCTTTGTTGGAGAGACGCGTGCTTTGCCCATGATGAAGGTACAGTGGACATCTTCCCTTTTGTTTATGAGTCTGAGGTAAGAACACTGTCCATATCCTGTGGTGCTTGCATCAGAAAAGTGGTGTATTTCTCTTTTTACCACTTCTCCAAAATCTGCAGGAACATAACATCTGCTGATCTGCACATTTTTTAGATTGTGTAGATCTCCTTTCCAGCACTCCCACCGTGGCTTAAGATGCTCAGGTAGCGGGTCGTCCCAGTCTGTTCCTTGCCGACACATTTCTTGGAGAATCCCCTTTCCCTTGAGCACATAGAGAGCAATGAAGCCAAGGGGGTCGTATATTGCTGCAACTGTGGACAAGATGCCACGCCTGGTTGGTGGCTGGTCCTTTAGTGTGATGTTGAATGTAAAGCAATCTTTCTCCACATTCCAATAAATGCCAAGTGCTCTTTCTGTCTGTGTTTCATTAAAACGTCAAGTCCTTTGTTCTTGTATCTGTTGCATGCTCTGAAGCTGGAATGCTTTTTAAAACTTCAGAGTTGTTGGACACGAATTTGTGTAACCTTAGTCCACCCTTTGCACATAGTTCGCGTGCTTCCTTTGCCAGTCGTATAGCATCCTTTACTGTCTCTGCGCTGGTGACTCCATCGTCTACATAGAAGTCTCTTGCTACGAACTGTGAGCCGACTGGATATGCAGAACTGTTCTCTTTGGCTAAATGTTTGAGTCCGTAGTTCGCACAACCGGGTGAAGAAACGGCGCCAAAGAGGTGTACTGTCATCCTGTACGCTTGTGGTTGGCTGTTCATATCTCCGTCTTTCCACCATACGAAGCGCAAGTAGTTGCGATCATTTTCTTTGACTTGGAATTGGTGAAACATTTTTTCAATGTCGCACATGAGAGCTATTTGGTGCTGTCTGAAGCGCACAAGCACACCAGTTAGGTTGTTGATCATGTCAGGACTGTTCAATAAATGCTCATTAAGACAGGTGCCTTTGTGTTTTGCAGAGCAGTCGAAGACCACGCGCAACCTCTCAGGTTTCTTAGGATGATAGATGCCGTGGTGCGGTATGTACCATGTCTCTCCGGGTGGTCCATTATCATCAGTCTTTTCGGCATCCCCTCTTTTGATGATGTCGCTCATGTACTTCATGTATTCCTTTTTGTATTTTTCGTCTTTCAGGAATTTGCGTTTGAGCTGGTTTAGCCTGATTTCAGCCAGTTGTCTGTTATCTGGCATTTGTGGTCTTTCTTTAAAGGGTAATGGCATTTCAAAATGTCCATTTTCAGTCTGTGTTATGCCATGCTCGAGTTTCTGAAGGAATACTAAGTCTTCTTGCGACACAGTCTTTTCATTCCCGTCAGTCTCTTTGAAATCTCTCTCCAAGGCACGTATTGCATCTGCTGGAGTGGAGGGAGGGATTTCTTTAACAGTGATTCGGTGACAGAGACTGCTCGCCGAATCTGTTTCGTTGCATGGTGTCGAGTTGCCAACTATGCTCCATCCCAAATCAGTGTGAATGGCATAGGGCTCATTTTCTTTGCCTAAGATTACTTGTTTGGGTGCGAGAGCTCTAGGACAAGTATAACCTATGAGGAGACTTACTTCACAACTGAGGAGTGGAGGGACCTCGTCTACGATCGGTAGCAAGTGACTCCACTGTTTGGCTGTTTCACATGTAGGTATGTGTTCTCTGTTAGCAGGTATGTAATCCTTTGTGTATGCAGTGGGGAGCTTTATGACTGTGGCTGAGTTGTAACCTCTCACTAAGAGGTCAGACACCTTTCCGCTGCTTACAACTGCATTTCTACCCATCATAGTAGTTAGTTTCAGCTTTACTGGACAAACATCTGCCTGCAGCTCATGTGTGACATCCTGATCAATGAATACAGTGTCGCTCTGTGTGTCTAATAACGCATAGACCAGTTTTTCCTTGAGTGGGTTAGTGGTAGTGGACAGCCACACCGGAACTATCATTGAGGTGCTGACTGACTGTTCAGATCTGGCAACATTAAGCGACATGGCTGTTGCTGTTTCAGGTGAGCTACCTTGGGCTGCATAGTTTGTGCTCGCACGTGTTTCTCTTTGCAGACCGTTCCTGTAGTTTTCATCGTGAAGACATGTCGGGTGTCGCTTTGTGCAAGTCTCACAAGTGAGGCGGCGTTTGCAGTCCTTAGCACAGTGTCCTTGTTTTAGACAGCCATAACAAAGTCTATTGTCTTTCACATGCTTCTTTCTGTTTTCTAGAGACATTTTCAAGAGGTCAGGGCACTTGTGAAGTTGATGGGTGCCTTGGCACATTGTGCATGGAGAGCCGGTAAGTGTTTTTGTTATTGTCCTTTTATCACTTTGTTCAGTTGTGTTTGTGTTAAATACACTTGCCTTGTTTCTTTTGATTTCCTTTGTGTTCCTTCTGTCGTTGTTTGTTTCAGTGCAGCGAAGTGCATGAATGGAGGTGACTGGGTTGCAGGCGACTTCAGCTTCTAATGAGAGGAAGGAGGCAAAAGCAATAAAACTTGGAAACTCACCGCCCTCCATTAAAGTCTTTGTTACCTGCCTGTTCCATCTCGCATTTATCCAGTCTGGTAGTTTGTGCAACAGTTTTTGGTTTTCTTCGCTGTCATTGAGTATTTGTAGCCCCTTTACATGAGGCATTGCAAGCATGCATGCATTTATGAAATCTGCAAATGCCCTTAGTCCATCGGCATCTCTAGACTGCACTTTAGGCCAGTTTGATAGCCTTTCTCTAAATGCCTTCTGAATCACGAATGGCTGGCCGTACCTCTGGTTTAGTTTGACCCAAGCGTCATTGTATGCCTCCTCATCGTTTCTAAAGAAAGTCCCTTCAAGGCATTTTCGAGCTGGGCCCGTTACATATCTTTTCAAATAGTACAACTTGTCTGCCGCTGAGATGCCCCTTTGTTCAATCAGTGATATGAATGTGGATTTCCATTCAATAAAGCTTATTGGTTCGCCACTAAACACTGTCGGTTCTGGCGCGGGAAGTCTGTTCAGTTTAATGCTGTCCTGCACTGCTTGAGCTAGTTGAGTGACACTAGGGGGAGCTGTTTGCACAGGAATGAAAGAGAGTGCTGGTGTGGGCTGTTTGGGTGTGAAGTATGGGCTCACCTGTTCACCTTTAATTGACTGTACGTCATCCACCTGTGATAACTCTCTGTCATATGCTTCAAACCTGGCTCGAGCTGCTTTCACATCCTTCTGTGCTTTCAATCGTTCCAACTCTGATGTTTGAGCTGCCATTTGTTTCTTGTGCTCCTCCTCTAGAGCTTTTATCCTTTCCTGTTGTCTTTGTTCCTCTAATACGATCTCATATTCAGCCTCTTTTGCAGCTAGCTCTGCTGCTGCGTCAGCTCGTTTTGCTGTGAGCTGTGAAGCTGAGGACCGTTGGCTGCGATTTGATGCTGCGGTTGAGCCGTATATGGACTGGGCGTAGTCGTGCTCTAAAAGTCCACGTAAACGAGTTCTTTCGCGCTCTGCATCAAATTCCTCATCAACACCACTTAATCTTTCCAGAATTATCCTTACGATGTCATGAGTTATTGCATCACATGCATCAATCTTTCTCCTTATGTCAGATGATGGTGCCATTTGGTTTCTTATTTCTGAATATAACTTCAATACATCATCTCTCTTTTGCTCTGTTATGTCTGCGAGTTCTGACATCTCCTGGTCTGTGATATCTAACTTTTACCTTTCTCTTGTTTCGCGTACCTGTGTTTTCCATTGTTCATAAAGAGTTATTAGTCTTTTTTCCCTTTTACTCATTTCTTCCTTTTGGAATGTTATCATCCTTTCCGTTTGTACTTTAACTCTTTCAGAACGTCTTGGCAACTTTGACATGCTTTGAGCTTTGTCTTGAAGCTCTGTTAAGATTTGTTCTTTGCATGTGATTGAATCTTTAATGTTTTGTCTATCCTCACTTTCGTCTTTAAGTGAGTCTTTTAAATCTTGAATTTCTTGTTGTAAATTTGTAATCTGTTCATTTATGTTCATTTGACTTACTGAAGCAGCCTGTGATTCTTCCATTTTGAGCACTTTTCTTTGTTACTGTTCTATTTTCTAACCAACTTCTGCCATCTGCTGGACGTTGCGGGTATTGCCGTTGGATCTTGTAGCCCCGTTGTCAGCGTGTGGCGGTGGTCAAGCTCTTACTGTAGCATCCAGTCAATATTGAGAAGGCCAGAACTGATGGTTAAACTGACTTTTATTGCCGTCCGTGTCATCAACCAACGTAAGAGCTGAGTAAAAACAAATAAACCATGCCTTACCATCACATTTCGAAAGTTACACAGCGCATTACATTAGTTTCAATCCGATGTCTGAGTGAGTGTGTGAGCGAGTTAGTGTGTGTGTGTGTGTGTGTGTATCTATCTAACTTATTTATCTATCTATCTATCTGTCATAAATTTCAAACTACTGTAAACTACTTTAAACTTCAAACCACTTTAAACTTCTTATGTTTAAAGCTCCCAGCTCCCAAGCAACTCCATAGCAACCAAACTTGAGTACCCTAGCAACCGTTTTGCAAGACCTATATCTCTGTATCAGAACATCGTATAGAGATGAGGTTGGGCTCTTTTGACTCATGCTAGAAAACAGCACTTCCAACAAGATGCTACACATGCTAGCAGTGAATAGCTACATGCTAATCGCGATTAGTTAAGTGCTATATTATGCCAAGATCATGCTAAGAACTCTATAAAGACTCCATAGTAACCATCTGTGACAACTACCAACGACCTAGTAACACCATAGCAACCACCCAGATTACCCTAGCAACTGCCTAGAAACTCCATAGCAACAACCCAGAACACCCTAGCAACCGCCTAGCAACCACTCAGAACACCTTAGCAACCGCCTAGCAACGTCCTAGCAACCACCAGGAACACCCTAGCAACCGCCTAGCAACCACCCAGAATACCTTAGCAACCGCCTATCAACACCATAGCAACCACCCAGAACACCCTAGCAACCGCCTAGCAACCACCCAGAACACCCTAGCAACTGCCTAGCAACCACCCAAAATATCTTAGCAACCGCCTAGCAACACCCTAGCAACCACTCAGAACACCCTAGCAACCGCCTAGCAACCACCCAGAATACTCTAGCAACAACATAGCAACCACCTAGAACACCCTAGCAACCGCCTAGCAACACCCTAGCAACCACCCAGAATACCCTAGCAACCACCTAGCAACACCAAAGCAACCACCCAGAACACCCTAGCAACCGCCTAACAACCACCCAAAACACCCTAGCAACCGCCTAGCAACACCATAGCAACCACCCTGAACACCCTAGCAACCGCCTAGCAACCACCCAAAACACCCTAGCAACCGCCTAGCAACCACCCAGAACACCCTAGCAACCACCCAAAAGACCCTAGCAACTGCCCAAAATATCCTAGCAACCGCCTAGCAACCACCCAGAATACCCTAGCAACCTCCCATAACACCCTAGCAACCACCCAGAACACCCTAGCAACCGCCTAGCAACCACCCAGAAGACCCTAGCAACAGCCTAGCAACCACCCAGAACACCCTAGCAACCGCTTAGCAACACCATAGCAACCACCCAAAACACCCTAGCAACCGCCTAGCAACCGCCCAGAATACCCTAGCAACTGCCTAGCAACAGCATAGCAACCACCCAGAACACCCTAGCAACCACCCAAAACACCCTAGCAACTGCCTAGCAACCACCCATAACACCCTAGCAACCACCCAGAATACCTTAGCAACCGCCTAGCAACACCATAGCAACCACCCAGAACACCCTAGCAACCCCTACTTTAAACTTCAAACCACTTTAAACTTCTTAAGTTTAAAGCTTCCAGCTCCCAAGCAACTCCATAGCAACCAAACTTGAGTACCCTAGCAACCGTTTTGCAAGACCTATATCTCTGTATCAGAACATAGTATAGAGATGAGGTTTGGCTCTTTTGACTCATGCTAGCAAACAGCACTTCCAAAATGCTACACATGCTAGCAGTGAATAGCTACATGCTAATAGCGATTAGTTAAGTGCTAAATCATTCTAAGAACTCTATAAAAACTCCATAGTAACCATCTGTGACAACTACCAACCACCTAGTAACACCATATCAACCACCCAGAATACCTTAGCAACCACCTAGCAACACCATAGCAACCACCCAGAACACCCTAGCAACCGCCTAGCAACCACCCAGAATACCCTAGCAACCGCCTAGCAACACCATAGCAACAGCCCAGAACACCCTAGCAACAGCCTAGCAACCACCCAAAACACCCTAGCAACCGCCTAGCAACCACCCAGAACACCCTAGCAACCGCCTAGCAACCACCCAGAATACCTTAGCAACCACCTAGCAGCACCATAGCAACCACCCAGAACACCCTAGCAACCGCCCAGAATACCCTAGCAACCACCTAGCAACACCATAGCAACCACCCAGAACACCCTAGCAACCGCCTAGCAACCACCCAGAATACCCTAGCAACCGCCTAGCAACACCGTAGCAACCACCCAGAACACCCTAGCAACCGCCTAGCAACCACCCAGAATACCCTAGCAACCGCCTAGCAACACCATAGCAACCACCAAAACACCCTAGCAACAGCATAGCAACCACCCAGAACACCCTAGCAACCACCTAGCAACACCATAGCAACCACTAAAACACCCTAGCAACCGCCTAGCAACAGCATAGCAACCACCCAGAACACCCTAGCAACCGCCTAGCAACACCCTAGCAACCACCCAGAACACCCTAGCAACCACCCATGACACTTTGGCAACCCACTAGAATCACCCTAACAACTTTTTAACTTTAAACTACTTCAAACTAATTTAAACTAATTTAATCTTCAAACTATTTAAACTTTAAACTAATTTAAACTTCAAATGATTTTAAACTTTTAAACTTTAAACTAAATTAAACTTTAAACTACTTTTTCAAACTTTATGGTCCAAACTTTCTCAAGCCAACTTAAAGTTTGTCTCAACAAACTTTTTAATCTAGTTTAGAATTGATATAGTGAATTATTTGATAATCAGCTAAAATATCCTGAAACTTGATACATTATTAAGTGAATAGGCCTGTGGCCATCGCAAACTGTAAATGGAATGAGAATATGAAAGCATTGAAAATGTAAAACAGTTTGAAGTCATTTATATAGGCTACATTATAATGTAATAGGCCTACCTTTAGAAATGGTAAACGTGGTGTAGAAACAAAATAGCAAAAACTACATGATATAATTCTGAACATATTTTCTCATATACACAAATTTACACGAGGAACAATTGATAAGCTTTATGTTCTAAGTATTTTTTAAATGTATTTCAAATATACAAAATGTATTTCAGTATATTTAACAGTGCTTCACATATACAGTATGTGAATATATTAATATGCTGTTATTAATAGGCTATTTAAGTGATGTTGTTTCGGTGTTTAAACTTCTGTGATGTTTAATGTTTTTATGGATGCATTATAGGCATATTTAATGTAGTGATTGTTAACAAAATGTTTAGAAATAGGTGTAATAATGCAATTATTGCTGCAGCACCCCCTGTTTTCACAGAATTGTAAATGCAACGCATATGTTTGTTCATTAAAATGTATTAATTGTTAGCATTTAGTCATTTATTTGTAATAAACACTTTAAGTGGGCTATTTAAAAATTGTTATTTATAAGTTAAATTATCTTTTTAAAACATAAGCTCAGAGTGTTACGTAATATTGTGTGTGTGTGTGTCGAAAGAATTTGTCGCAGCTGCTCAAAAAACAAAACAAAACAACAAAAAAAAAAACAGTCAAAAACCCCACTGTCAGTGTTTTGTAAGGAACAGGCAAATATGTAAAATATAGCAGGAGACATTTTAATTGTTTACTAATAAAACAGTTATTTTTTATGCCAGTGACGGCTAGACAAATGAAGTTGACGACTCGCGATCTTCGCAGCGCCAGAGAGAAATGCACATTTCATACGAATTAGGCTACATAAGCAGCGCAGTCTGTTTTCTTTCGTTTTGAATTGTTCTGCTTAAAAGTAGACATTTCAAGCTATCTATATGTCTCAGGTCTGTGAGGCAATAGGCTACCTATTATAGGCCTACGCTGAGTTTCGGTTCATTTATAAGACGAGCTCCAGGTTCGCCAGCGCCTCAGTGTCCTGATTGTCTATTTTCTAATAGCCTATATTAAATCCATTATTAAATCCAGACAATTGGTTGATGAATCATCGATTAAAATTAAGATACAATTAATACAAAACGAAATTAAATAAATTAAAGACAGGCTTTGTGCTTTCAGTTTGAGGTCTCTGTGAAAGTTTTAAAACATTCTTTTAGTGCCGCTTTAGAGCGCTCACGTCCGTAACGGAGAACTGTCTGTAACATTTTTTTTTTGTGTGTGTGAAATAATTTTTTTTTAAAAATGCGACTTAGTCCAGTGCAACTTAGGCTATAGGCCTATATGTTTTTTTCTTCCTCGTGGCACATTTTTTAACTGATATGCGACTCCGGAGCAATAAAATAAAAGGGACTCCGGAATAAAAGCAGAATCAATAAAGTCAAAAATGTGATGTGCAGTCAGGTTTGAGTGTGTGCGCGTTGTTTGAGGAGTTTTACAGTCTTGATATTGTTTCTTATTCAAAAGGGGTGACAAATCATCATTATGACAAATCATGTATATGCTTGCGAACGTATGATATTAAAATAATAACCTGCAGAGAACGTTCCCAGAACGTTCTCTTTAGGTTATAAAAATAAACCCTAATAATAACCTGCAGGAAACGTTCTGGGAAGGTTCTCTTTAGGTTATAAAATAACCTGCAGGGAACGTTCCCAGAACGTTCTCTTTAGGTTATAAAAATAAAACCTAAAAATAACCTGCAGGGAACGTTCTGGGAAGGTTCTCTTTAGGTTATAAAATAACAACCTGCAGGGAACGTTCCCAGAGCGTTCTCTTTAGGTTATAAAAATAGAACCTAAAAATAACCTGCAGGGAACGTTCTGGGAAGGTTCTCTATAGGTTATAAAAAGAAAACCTACAGAGAACATTCCTAGAACGTTCTTATTTGGTTCCCAAAAAAATAACCAAATGGGAACCATATGGGAACGTTAGGGGAACGTTCTGTGTTTACTGGGGCATCACTCGCAAGACGAAACCTGCATTGGTGTACAAGTCCACCATTCTCCAGTTGAATGGTTGCTACACACACATAGATGTGTCCGTGGTTGATGGGCAACCAACCGCCCGCAGTCAGAGTCTAGCCCGGGCAGCATCGCGGGGAAAGATGCACTGGAACTTTTGCACCACGAAAACAAACGCGCGTCCCATCATTGCCTCTCTCATATACTACGCGATATCACAGTTTGACATGTCTGTCATTGGAAAGTTCCACGTGGTGTCATGAATAATTAAGAGAAAGTGTCTTCTCATTGGATAAGAAACCTCAGTACATGAATAATTATGAGACACCGATGAGTCATCAAAGTACTATAGTGCTCTGCGTGGACACGATGAAAATTTTAAACCCGGAAGACGAAAATAGCGGAAAAAAACTAAAATTTAACCATTTTTAACCAACAGATGCTAACATTGTCTTCAATGGTGTTCAACACACATACCTCTGTTAAAATCTCAGAAAATTTGGTTTAGGGTTTCATGACCCTGTTTCATGTAGACAAATCAAACCACATTTACTCAGAACACCTCTTAAAATGAGAATGTACGTGTGCTTACCCCATTTTTTTTTTATTAAGAGTGGTCAGCAAGATTTAACCTTAATAAACTACCGTATTTTCAGGTTAACCTTAATAAACTACTGTATTTTCAGGACAATGTGTAGAACAATTACCAAAACAATCTTTTAGTTTAGACTGGAGTGAGGTGAAAACCGAAAAAAAGAGCAAAGCAAGTTGTTGTTAGCTAGCTGCTAATTGTATTCAATTGTATATGGTAGAAAATTAGACTATTAGTTAAAATAAACTTTTTAATACTTTTTTTATGATACTTTTTGAAAATTATATGATTATATACCAAAATAATTATTAGGTCTAGCAAAGAAGGATTTTATCATACAAAGCTATGAAATCCAGTAGTAAAAAAACAGCTTAAAAAAAAAAAAAAAAGAAAAAAAAAAAGAGGGCAAGAAAGGATGACAGTGTCCGTTGGCCACAACCGAAGACCAATTTGGACCCAGGAAAAACAATAATTTTGACCCCTTAGCAAACAAGCGATTGCGCCTTCTTTAGAAAGTTAACTAGTCGCAAGTTTGCGGTAAAATGCAGTTGGGTTGTTGAGGTCAAAACACTATATAAGCTGTGAATCAAATAAATTTATTATAAATAATGTTATGTCATTTTTTTTACTCTTACACTCAATGTTTGGATTTTGTGAAGGTGTGAATAAAAACCTAGAAAGAGATAACCTGTACAATGTAAAACTGTCAACATCAAATTATGTACTACATATTACAGCATATATATATATATATATATACGCTACATATAGCCTATTGTAGAGATCTTAAAAAAAAGGACTAAGTAATCCTGAAAGACAGAAAGGAAGGTCATTTTATTACATTACATGCAAGTAGTCAGTTTATATATAACTGTAGGATTTATTTCTGTAAAGAGTGTTGCATAATTAAATGTTAAATACATGTTTATGTAATAAGTTCACTGAGATGTCGGCATTTCTATGAATAAAAGTATGTCTTTAATAGCAAGCAATATTCATATTCATTTAATTCATTTAAAAATAACACGATTTGCATGCAAACAGGACAGTTATCAGCAGTGTAACTGATCTGATTATGACAAAATAATCGAATATCTGATGTCATGTGAAAAGTCAAATTAGCTTTTCCACTCTTGCAAACAGAAGTAGGATGAGGTGTGGAGAGACATCATGTATCATTGGAACATGAATAGACAGAGTCCAGTTTGTAATAATTTTAAAGAATACAATGCAATTAATATAAACTTTCTGACAGTGTGTGGGACATCCGACTACTTTCCAAGAAGGGGCGCAACTGATTTAGAAATACCGCGATAAATATGTCCAGGAATTGAGGCAGTAGCCAATGACAGCAGTAGGAGTAAAACAGGGGTGCCCATTCCTGTTCCTGGAGATCTACCTTCCTGCAGAGTTCAGCTCCATCTCTGCTCAACATACCTGTCTGTAATAATCTAGTGCTCCTGAAGATCTTAATTATCTGATTCAGGTGTGTTTTATCAGGGTTGGAGCTAAATTATGCAGATAGGTAGATCTCCAGGAACAGGATTGGGCACCCCTGGAGTAAAAGCTGCAGGATTTTGTACGAGTATACAAATATGTGATCCTGGACCACAAAACCAGTCACATGGGTCACAATTGTGAAATTGAGATTTATACATCATATAAAAACTGAATAAATAAGCTTTCTATTGATGTATGGTTTGTTGGGATCTGAGGGTGCCAAAAAATCGAAACATTGAGAAAATCGCCTTTAAAGTTGTCCATTTATGTTCGCAATTGTGCTGCATTCACTCACAAAAATAAATATTTTATATATCTACGGTAGGAAATTTACAAAATATCTTCATGGAACATGATCTTTACTTAATATCTGACTAATAACCGACTGAGTCCGAAAGGCCCTTTTGATCTTTTCAGCTGAAAAAAGAGAAAAGAAAATGTCATTATGTATAATATAGGCCCCTAGAGGATTATTTAAAGGAAAAAGTACTGATTTACCTAACAAATATTGGATTTTACAAAACATCTCATGGACCCCAAAAACACCTTAGACCTAAGGGTTAACCCTCTGGGGTCTAAGGTGTTTTTGGGGTCCTTGAGATGTTCTGACATGCCCTGACATTTGTGCTTTTTTCAGTTGCTTATAAACATATTAATGGCAAAGTTAATATGTTATATTAATAGAGTACAATATGTATAATAGAGTATCTAATTATACTCTATTTAGCACAAACAGGGCTACCATAATATGTGAGCAACATGTATGTACATGTTTGTATTTTTGAGAGAATAATGTTTATGCATGGTTATTGAAAAAACTAAAAATTAAAGTTTCTGAACTAAGGCCACAAAACACATACTAAATATGTGTCCACAAGACTTTTGACTAATGGATGTCGTCGCCTAGAGTTTCAAAATGATGTGAAAATCATCCTTCCTAATCATTCACATAAAACAATACATTGATTTAAATTTTGCAAGACACTTTCTGTTTGGAAAGGCAATATGCGAGTGGGCGTCAACGATCCAACACCATCATGCATATTTAGTGGTTCGCACCTGTGGATACAATGGGGCCCACATACTTAATGAGCCATTCATTCAGGTGTGTCACTGAGCCACAAGAAAGAATGCAAGAGCAATATGTATGTGTGTGTGTGTATATATATATATATATATATATATATATATATATATATATATATATATATATATTCTACCAAATTGGTTCACAGTTGGAAGCATCTCTTTTTTTTTTTTTTTTTTTTTCACAAATTGTGCTTGCAAATTGTATAATATCCAAGGAAAACATGTTTAGTAATTGTGCAGTTAATTCTCATACTGTATTTTCAGTTTTGGAATATGTATCCTCTCCCCAAATTTGTCACTAATAAAACACAATAAAAATTATTTAAAGAAAAGGCTTATATTTACCTTTTAATAGTTTGTTTACATCTACCTTGTAAATATATTTTTTATTAAAAAGGTTACAATTACAACAACAATTCAAGTGTAATCTTTCTTTGTAAAAAACTAAAGTATACATTTTATCATACATATTTCAAAGTTAAGGATTCATTACTTTGAATATAGCCTAGGCTACATTGGAACAAACACATAATAACATATTATTTGATTACTTTATTTTTGACAAAACATACTATATTTAACATATGAGCAAAAATTGGCAAACAAAAGCTTATTTGAGGTGGCAGATATTTTACAGTAAAAATTTAGAATCTATCCAAAACTAGTCAACGAAATGTTGTCTTTCGTTTATATAAGAAATATAAATGTTAATTTGCAGTTTAATACATTGCTTATACAAATACATTTTATTTCAACATATTTCGGTCGATTTTTACTCATCTCAGTATAGCAATACAGTTTGCTAAAAGCGGATCATTCATTCACACACAGAAACGCGATTCAAATTTAAACTGTCTTTTTGCGAGTTGTGGTAAACAGCGCGCATCTCTGCCGTTCGTTCATTCACACACAGAAACGCGATTCACTTGAGAATGAAAAAACTTACTACAGTTGTGCCGTCCTTGATATGTCTGCTTAATATCCTGACAGCCAGCTAAACTTTTTCCCAACACCAAAACTCTGAAGACTAATTCTTAATTCCACAGGTTTAATGGAGTTGCAAGGAAAATAGTGAAACTGCAACACACAAAAGAACAATGACAAATTACACATGAATAAAGGAAATTTGTACAATTACTGTTGTATTTCGTTTGTACTCATTTTAAAACTAATAAGAAATACATATGAACTACATATAGGACATAATAGCACCTTGACTGTGCAGCTCGTAGTACACGTGAGCGAACACGTGAGCGCTTGCATATAGGCCTACATAGCCGACGTGCATTCAAACCATCCTCAAATTACACTAACAAACTTAAAATAGTCAAAAATAACTAATAATACTTCCCAAATAATCTCACAAAACAAAATATACATACCGACGATGCTACGTCAGAAATGAGAAGAAGACAGAAATGATAGAAGCTCCGTGAATTTTGCACACTCGAACAAACTGCCGAAACGCGTGAGTGTTCACTTCCCAACTAAGGATCATGCAAAAGGACATTTAGAGCAGCGCGATCTTAAAGTGACATGACCCAAATAGAAACACATAAGAAATAATGCATATTACTGAAACACAGAATACTGAAATGCTGACTAAAAGAAAATAACTTTTATCTTCTGAAACGAAAACGTAATGCTTATTTACATTTTTGCTATAATTTTGTTATTAAGAACAGAACAACAGTATTCCTCAGCTCAGCTGCATCCGTTGCTCCTCGAAATACCCGCACTTCTGAGGTACATTTTCCATTATTATTATTACGATAGTATTATTCCTCACAGCGCCGCGAGACGGTGTAAACAAGTACAATGATCTGAATAAACTTGATGTGTTTTCTCGAGCTGATATGGGGGCGTTCACAGTTTCCATCGATTGCCCATGGGATTGCCTCAGTCATTTGCGTTTGAATAGCGCGCGCTCTCCGTGGGACTGAGTATTCGCTGAGTTATTGTTCATTTTCGGACGCGTTTCAGAATGGAATTCACTGACAGAGAGAAAGCAGAACTCGCATCATGTTTATTTTTCTTTATTTGGCAAAAAGCACAACACTTTGTTTTTATTGTGAGTATACACAAAAATAATACACACTTAACAGGATCGATTGATGTATGAAACTGGTTTGTAAGATCAAAGTCAACAGATTATTTGGAGTCTCGTTTGAACTGATAAGAAAAAAAGCAAGCAAATCACGCCGGCGTGATTGTCGACCCCAGGGGGTTAACCCTCTGAGGTCTGAGCTGTTTTCTGGGCCCTGGAGGTGTTCTGACATGCTCTGACATTTCTGGTTATTTCTGTTACTTGTGACATTTTCATGGCTAAAGTCTAATTAAACTGTATTCAGCACAAACTCTGCTACAACAATATATCAACAGCATGTATGTAAAAGTTTGTAGTTTTGAGATAATGACATTTATGCGTGGTTTGTGAAAATACAAAAAAAAATTCTCACTGAAATAAGGCCATGAAACCCATACTGATTATTTCTTCACAAGACTTTTGAAAATTGTATCACGTAGCCTAGAATATTTGCTCCAAAACAATGTGAAAATCACCCTGACTGCTCATTCAGAGAAGACAATATATTGATTTAAAAATTTTACGACGTGTTTTGTGTTAGAAAGCCTTATGCGGCAGCTCATTAATATGTAAGCTTTTCTCACCTGAGAAAGACAAAGAACCTCCCCAACGGCCCTATTAGGAGCTATCCTAATATAGCTCCTAATAGCCCTGTCATTCTGAGCAACCTTGCACAATACTGTAAATGAGGAGATTTAAAAAAGAATGGCTTTTAAATTGTTTGGATTTATTTACAACACAACATAACCCAAAGATACACAACAAATGCCAAAAAAAAAAAACACTTCAAAGACAGACCTTTGTGCCATTCCTAAAAACATTGTACATACCTTTAATTTAGGTGTTTGATTTTCACTTTACCATGTTCATGTTCCAAAGACTCATGTGAATGTTGAAGTCGGCAGGACTCAGTGGCATCTGGGCCCTGAAAAAAAAGTGAACATACTGATATCAAGAGAAAGGCCTGCACGATTTTGGAAATAAATATTAGATTTTTCTGGTTAAAATTGCTTTTTAAAGTTCACAAAATACACACACACACACACACACACACACAAATGTTTCCAACAATATATAATATAATGAACACAAGGTTTGTTGTGCCTTGTAGGCATAAGCTATGCCAGTGCTGGGTAAAATAATAATAACAATAGATAGCAGTATAAATCTTCCAAAATATTTCAGTAACAACCAAGCTAGAGAAAAATATATTGATTATCATGTTACTTCAAATGTTTCCATTCGTTATGATGATATGAAATGAGATAATAGTAAAAACATGAAGCCGTTTGGTGCGTTTTGCTTTTCAAATGTTCAAATGATACATTCAAACGCGATCGCGCTGCAAAATCTGATACATTCAAACGCGATCGCGCTCAAATATAAAACATTATGGTTACCATATACATATCTACGTTTGACCAGATATCCACAAACACAGTAGGCTTAACAGTAAACACGGGTCTAAATATTATAATATTCCCCATATATCTAGCAACAGTTCAACTGCAATGTGACATTTATGCAACAATAACAAACTAATATGTAAAAATTTCTTACCTTAAATCTTTATTGTCTTCAAATCGCGTTCTTCTTCTTCTGAGGTAGCCTAAATCCAATGTAAGCTCTGGCGCGTCTTTCAAACACAGTAAGGAGTAAGTTACGAAGTCTCTGCTTCTTTGTTTTGAGGTGATGAGGGCGTTTACAGGTCTGCGTTTCTCCGCATGGATCATTTGCATGTCAATCGCTCGTGCGCTCGTAGGCGTGTTCAAATTAAATTTAATGAGGACGCGTTTGAGAAACTGTACATGCCGCTGCTTTCGTATGGATTACTTAAAAATAGAATATTAGTTTTTTATATTATTTACATACTTTAAAAATAGAGATTCCAAGCGTTGTATAGACATGCGTTTCAAGTCTGTGTGACAAACATTCGCTGAGTTACAGGTCATTTTCTGTCGCGTTTCAGAATGAGTTTCACATTGAGAGAGACGGCAGAACGCGCATCATGTTTATTTTCTTTGTTTTACGGAAAACACAACATTTTGTTTTTATTATGAGTGTACACAAATAAAAGAAGACATTTAACAGTTTTGAATGATGTACAACACAAGTATGTAAAATCAAAATCAACAGAGTATTTTGCACTGATAAAAAAAAAAACGAGTAGATCACGCCGGCGTGATTGCCGACCTCAGGGGGTTAATGACGTATCAGTATCCAAAAAGGCAATCAGCTCATCAGTCTTTTATACTACTGTTGTTTCACACCGAAGTTAGGTTTGAATCTTCTTGATTGATGCAAGTTGTAACTTTTCCATAGTTTCCAAGATCCTTCTCAAGGCCTCCTAGATCCAAGCTGTCTGCCTTTTCATTTCCTTGAACTCCAGAAAGCTCAGCCAAGATGGCTGATTTCCTTTTAAGGTTCTAGGGGTAGAACCACAGTAGACCGTCTCAGTTACGTATGCAACCCTCGTTCCCTGAGGAGGGAACGGAGACGGAGTTACGTCCCAATTTCCCAGTTGACCCGAAGGCCCAGACAGATGAGGTGCCGGAGCACCAGGTCCCTGTGTTTGCAAACCTACTCTCGAGAGTGAGCTAGAATTAGCCAGTCGTCGAGATAGTTCAGGATGCGAACACCGTGTTGCCTGAGTGGCACAAGGGCTGCCTCGACGACTTTCGTGAAGACGCGAGGAGACAGGGGTAGCCCGAATTGAAGTATAGTGTACTGGTATGCCTGCACCTCGAAAGCAAACCATAGAAACGGTCTGTGTCAAGGTAAAAATGGAGACATGAAAGTACACATCCTTCAGGTCGATCGCTGCAAACCAATCCAACGGACGAACACATTCGCAACCCACCTGTCTTCTTGGGTACAATGAAATGGGGGCTGTAAAAGCCAGACTTCATTTCGGCTGTAGGGACGGTCTCGATCGCACCCTTCGCCAGTATGGTGGCGATCTCTGCACGCATGACAGGCGCATTGCCACCCACCATGGTATAGCGGACTCCCCGGAAGAGGGGAGGAGACTGTGCGAACTGAGTCGCATAGCCGAGCCTGATGGTTCTCGCGAGCCAGCGGGACAGATTGGGAAGCTGTAACCAGGCTCCCAAAAACTGATTGTCAGTTCTTTCTTTAACCATATTAAGTGCCTATATTTAACAAAAGAAACATATTTAACAAAAGATTCTCCCCCAGCCCTGGACCACACAAGTGGACATCACCTGCCCAGGGAGCGTGCGGTCACCTTTGTCGCCCGTAGAGCGAGGTCGGTGGCGGCACGCAGCTCTTCCATGAGCCCTGAATCAGCCCTACCCTCGTGCATGTCTCTGAGCACCCTGGCCTGGTAGACCTGGAGGATGGCCATAGCATGCAGTGAGGAGGCAACATGCCCTGCAGCTCTATAGGTCTTCACCACCAGAGTAGACGAGAACCTACAGGCTTTGGAGGGGTGTTTAGGATCACCACGCCAGGTAAAAGTGCTCTGGGGACACAGCTGCATCACCACAGAGCGTTTCATCGGGGGGACCCCAGGCTGGACGACACCCAACACTTTCGCGAGATTCTATAATTTCCGAATAGAGCCAGTGTCCTCTCATGTATTCGCTTCCACTAGCCAGTAAGTAGGACCTGCTCGGTGTCATCGCTTGCTGTGCGATTCCACTCCACGGACTGGATACGTGCACTATTCCACTCAGATGAGTTCTCCTTAGACCCTGAGTTCCTCCTGCACTGTCGATGTCATCACCAGAGTGCATGCCCGGTTGGTCAGCCCTCGGGATTGGCTAGGGGCTTCCATGTGCATGGATCCCCGCTTGGGCAATCCCCACATGTGTATTTTCAAGGTAAGTCTCCCCAAGCACGTGTTTTCCCTCGGCAAGACCTCTTGCCATCTCGAGGTTGAAACATTCCACCCTGTGGGCTAGATACTCTTGAATTTTCCATATGCATCCCACTCTCGGGTCATATGTGTATTCTAAGTCCTTCCTATGGGTAAGTGCTGTGTTACATATTCCACCTGGGATATGCCACCCAGTGTACCTTGATATTCTTGCGTTAAGCCTAGCCCTTCGTCCGTGCTAGTCCCATGACAGGGAGCTCAGACTTGCGCAGGGCACTGGAAGACAGCCGCTGTGGCGCGACCCCCATGACTGAACGAAAGGGAACGTCTCGGTTACGTATGTGTAGCAAGGTTAAATGTTGTGGGAAGGAGGCGGGAACCAGCGAGCATTCAACAACTTTAATAAAAAAATAAATAAACAAATACAAAACGAAAGTAAAGACAGCAGCCCCTCACGGACGACTGCTGTCATATATAATAAAACATAACACAACATAAAATCCAGGTCTGGCCTCTCTCGATCTTCACTGTCGTCACTCCTCCTTTAATGCTTCCGCTCCTCCTTGAGAGATACGAGACCGGTGCGTCTCACAGATGTCGCTCATTATCAATCATGCCTCTCGTCCTGCGCACCACAGTATGTAACCCTCGTTCCCTGAGGAGGGAACAGAGACGTTACATCCCCCTGCCACAACGCTGTACCACTGGTATCAGCCGGGAGTTCAGTCTCGGCTCCTCAGCATAACATGATGCGAGATTGCCGCACTGCTCCTTTTATACCCACGCGGTGGGGCAGTGTTGCGCTATGCAAAGACCCATTGTGATAATTGTAACTGCCATGAGTTGACTGCCATGCTTTCCCGGGCAGCTGCGAGCATCGGCCTAGAGTGGGTCCCTCCACCCTGTACCGAGCGCTCAAGGCTGGACAAATGGTTTTTGGGAGCGGCCCCCAATACCTTTCTTCCCGGAGGTGCATGAAGAGGTCATGAGGTCCTGGAAGTCTCCTTTGACTTCCTGTGATCG
The DNA here is from genome assembly GCA_022829025.1 of Squalius cephalus. Classification (NCBI taxonomy): domain Eukaryota; kingdom Metazoa; phylum Chordata; class Actinopteri; order Cypriniformes; family Leuciscidae; genus Squalius; species Squalius cephalus. The sequence goes on from CM040798.1 coordinate 20,944,880, forward strand.
TTCATTGACCTCTTCCGCCTTCTCTACCCTTGACGGGGCCGCAGCTAAAGGGTATACTGGGGTCCCCCCGATGAAACGCTCTGTGGTGATGCAGCTGTGTCCCCAGAGCACTTTTACCTGGCGTGGTGATCCTAAACACCCCTCCAAAGCCTGTAGGTTCTCGTCTACTCTGGTGGTGAAGACCTATAGAGCTGCAGGGCATGTGTAATTCATTAAAAAAAGAGGCCTTGTGTATAACAAAATGCATTTTCTGAATTAGCATGTTAAAAAATATCCACAAATTGTTAATTCTGTGCATGAAACAATCAATTAATACTTACCCTCGCACACCTGCAGGTAATATATATCAGTACTTGCAAAAGTATCAAAATTGCTTTATTCAGCGTTTCGGTCCTATGGCCTTGTATATGCCTGATGAAGGTCATGGGACCGAAACACTAAATAAAGTTATTTTGATACTTTTGCAAGTACTGCTAGTGTGTGGGACTTTCTTTTGTTCTTCATTCTGTGCACGAGAAACATATCTCAATGAAAGAATTAGTTCAAAAATGAGTATGTGCTTCCTGTTATGTTACTTTACTGAAACCTTACTTAAACTGCAGGGCCTTCTTGAAAACACAGAAATACATATATATATATATACTGGTGTAAGTTCAATGCAGTAACATAAATATTTACTACTGCAAAAGTATACTTTCAAGCAACCAAGTGTGACTGTATATAGATAAAACAAATTCTAAAACAACATGCAAGACATGACTCATGCCCTACCCTGTGAGGTCATTGGCTACATTCTTAATCATTCATCCATACTAATTATGTCTATAAAAGTGCAAATACTGTCAAGTAATTTGCATTTGGCAGCCACAGCTGAGCTCAATGGTTAGAATGCTTCTCTTTCTTTACATATTCCTGGTTTTCCATCAACTTCATACCAAGGCGGGAAACACTCTTTGCCGAATGATAGGAGAACCTAAGTCCCCGCTGCTTTCCAAGAACGGAGACATAACCATTGGTGCACTTTTTGCAATACGCAGTAAAGAAACTTTACCATCATTTCAGTTTACACGAAAACCTCAGCTTCTGTCATGCTCCAGGTTTGTTACATTAGACGCATTATGTCAGATAATGTTTTTAAAACAAACAGATATTTTAAATGAAATCTTAAATGCATTATAGTTATAAATGTATTGTATAACAGCAAACTATTATAATATTTGAAATGTTATGATATTTCAAACATTAGTATCTGAATTTTTTTTTTTTTTTAAACTGAAAGCAAAAAATATTGTTCACTTTTCTAACTTTTTATTTTTATTAATTGTTATTAATAGTTTAATGTTTTCACAGTGTGAATTTAAGAGATTTCAGGATGGCTCAAATTATGATTTTTGCAATTGAAGAGATTAACAGAAGTGAAAGTTTGCTCCCAAATGTTTCTATTGGTTATCGGATTTATGATACCTGTGGTTCAAGACTGTCTGCTATGAGTGCAACTATGGGGCTGATGAATGGGCCAGAGTTTTCTGCTGAGTATAGATGCAATGGACAGTCTCCTATACATGCTATCATTGGAGAAACTGAGTCTTCTGCCACAGTGATTCTGTCCAGAACTACAGGACCTTTTAAAATTCCAGTGGTAAGGAGTAGACACCAGACATTTTACAAAATCACCACACTGATGACTGTTTCAATGTTTGTTTGTTCTTTGTTTATTTTTCTAGATAAGTCACTCAGCCTCATGTGAATGCCTCAGTAATAGGAAAGATTACCCCTCATTTTTCAGAACTATTGCTAGTGATTACCACCAAGGCAGAGCACTTGCATACATAGTCAAGCAATTAGGCTGGTCTTGGGTGGGAGCTGTGAACAGTGACAATGACTATGGAAACAATGTTATGGCCATATTTCTGAATACAGCTCAGAAAGAGGGGATTTGTGTGGAGTACTCTGTGAAATTCTACCGAACAGAGACTGAAAAACTCAAAAAAGTGGTCGACACAATTAAAAAAAGCACAGCAAAAGTGATTGTTGCATTTGTTTCACTTATTGAAATGGGCTTACTTATTGATCAGCTAAATATTCAGAATATTACAGGCTTTCAATTGATTGGAGGGGAGGGATGGATAACTGCAAAGAGTTTGATCACTCCAAAGAGTTTTCATGTGATGGGAGGGTCACTGGGGTTTGCATTTAGAAATATCAAAATTGACGAGTTTTCAGATTATGTTATTAAGGCATTCTGGGACACAGCTTTTCCATGCTCACAGATTGAGGGGAATTCTTCTCAATATGCATTAAGGTGCAGCAGATATCAAGATCTACTTACACTAAAAAAAAACAATGAAGATGTGCCTGAACAAAGATATGCAAGCAACGTCTACAAAGCAGTTTATGCTGTGGCTTATTCTCTACACAGTTTATTGAAGTGCAAAGAACAAGAAGGGTGTGAGAAAGGTCTGACAATACAACCAAAACAGGTAAAAAAAAAAAAAAAAAAAAAAGAAAGAAAGAAAGAGAGAAAGTGTTAATAGCCTATGCCTCAAAAATAATGTACCAAAACTGTCTTTTTCAATAGGTGGTTGAAGCTCTAAAAAAAGTAAATTTTACCGTAAAGTTTGGAGATCATGTGTGGTTTGACAGCACTGGTGGTGCAGTAGCCCATTATGAAGTCGTGAACTGGCAGCAGGACTCAGATGAATCATTCCAGTTTAAACCAGTGGGTTACTTTGATGCCTCACTTCCCCCTGACCAGAGCTTTATGCTTAACACTAAAAATATTATTTGGGCTGGAGGACATCTGGAGGTAAATGGCAATCTGTTTGTACTACAGGGTGTGTTTAATTTACAGTAAATGTAATATCAATTTTTTTTTTAAAATAAATAAATACTTGTCCTTCATGAAAGACAAAAAAATACTTCATCATAGCACTACAAAGATACTTCAAGCTCTGCACCTATTTAAAGTTTAGGGCACAACAGTATAAAAAATATTCCATTGGCTTCATGTTATGCTTTAACAATGCAAGATTCTGTTCTCAATAATATTGACAAATTAATGTTCTTTTTTTTTTCGAGTCAGTATAAATAACTATAGGTAACACTTTACAATATGTTTCACTAGTTAACTTTAGTTAACTACTTTAGATAACATGAATTATGAACAAGATTATACAGCATTTATTAATGAAAATGAATGTTGATTTCAACATTATTAAAATCTTTAAAAATAAAATTAGGTAATGCACTGTGAACTAACATGAACAAAGAAAGAACAACTGTATTTTTATTAACTAACAATAACAAAGACTAATAAATACTGTAACAAATGTTTTGTTCATTGTTAGTTCATGTTCATTAATACATTAACTTATGTTTACTAATGAAACCTTATTGTAAAACTATGTATAATGTATTTTCTATTTAGAAGCCAAGGTCTGTGTGCAGTGAGAGCTGTCCTCCAGGCACTAGGAAGGCTGCACAGAAAGGAAGACCTGTCTGCTGTTATGACTGTATTCCATGTGCAGAAGGAGAAATCAGTAATGAGACAGGTAATATTCAGCCCATCTCACAGTTTCATAGAAAATTATTTAGTTGCTCTTTTTGTGTTCTTATTTTGCTGTTCAGGATGCAGTATCTTGTCAAAGGAGTTCATAAATGAAAACATTTTCCCCTAACTATAGTGATCACAACTTCCTTTCCAGATTTAAATAACTGCAAGCAGTGTCCAGGGGAATACTGGTCTAATGCTGAGAAAAATAAATGTGTCTTAAAGGCTATAGAGTTTCTGTCATTCACAGAAGTTATGGGTATAGTGCTAGTCTTTTTCTCACTGTTCGGAGCAGGATTAACTGTGCTGGTGGCCATCCTGTTTTACAGCAAGAAGGACACCCCCATAGTAAAAGCCAACAATTCAGAGATTAGTTTCCTGCTGCTCTTCTCATTGACTCTGTGTTTTCTCTGTTCACTTACTTTCATTGGTCGGCCCACTGAGTGGTCCTGTATGTTGCGTCACACAGCGTTTGGGATCACTTTTGTCCTCTGTATCTCCTGTGTTCTGGGGAAAACAATAGTGGTATTAATGGCCTTCAAGGCCACACTTCCAGGAAGTAATGTCATGAAATGGTTTGGGCCTTCACACCAACGACTCAGTGTTCTTGCCTTTACACTTATACAGTTTCTTATCTGTGTGCTTTGGCTAACAATATCTCCTCCATTTCCCTACAAAAATATGAAACATTACAAGGAAAAGATCATTCTTGAGTGCAGTCTGGGCTCTACTATAAGTTTCTGGGCTATTCTGGGTTATTTTGGCCTACTTGGTGTCTTGTGTTTCATTTTGGCTTTTCTGGCTCGCACGCTGCCTGATAACTTCAATGAAGCCAAATTCATCACATTCAGTATGCTTATATTCTGTGCTGTATGGATCACATTTATCCCATCTTATGTCAGTTCTCCTGGAAAATTCACTGTAGCTGTGGAGATATTTGCCATTTTAGCCTCAAGCTTTGGTTTACTATTCTGCATATTTGCACCTAAATGTTATATCATTCTGTATAAGCCTGAGCAAAATACAAAGAAACATCTGATGGGAAAAACAACATCTAAGTCCTACTGACAAATAAAATTACGTCTATATTAATATTGCAACATGTTGGTGTTTTTTCTTTTATGTTTTTATTATTTATTTAAAGACAAAAGATTTAGTAAATTCATGAAAAACCATTTGCTTATAAACTGATAAAAACAGACTTTTATATTAAACAAAATATAATGCAGTGGTACAAGCTATATAAAAAATAGTACCTTTAATGCAAAATGTAAAATAATAATAATAATCCATTCTGAGGTTATACTGCACTGTAAAATTAATTCATGTTTACTTAATTGAATTAAGGCAATGAGTCTGCACAATATAACCAAGTAATCTCAACTTTGTTGTATTAAGTGTCATTTATGTCTTATTTACTAATGTTAAAAGCATTCCTTACTTATATTGAGTCACATTTACATTTTGGTAACTTAAATGAATCTGTGATTTGAGGAACAGGGACAGTAAAGCTTACTTAAATTAAGTTACAGTATATAATAAAAATAATACTTATTATAATTATACTTATCCTTATCATTTTCTGTAGTTTCAAACACATGGTAACTAGTAAAAAACACAGCTCTCCATTCCCATTCATAATTGTCACAACACAGAAGGAGACAGACAGGTGTTAAGGTACAAAAAGTGTTTATTAAGCAGAGTGGTGGTGAAACAGCGGGAACCAAACGATGGTGACTTGCTGAATGATGGTGGTGACTTAGCTGGCGATGACTGAAGTGGATTCTCGGTGCAGGTGACGAGTGAACACGAAGACAGTTCTGGGTCAGGATAACGGATGGAAGACGGACAGAAGACTGGAGACTTAGCGAGACTATCACAGGTAAGTAGAATGGTAAGGAGTCTGTTAAGCAGTGGTAAATGCGACGAGACCAGACTCTGAGGTGAAGGTAAAGCATGTAGATATAGGCTGTGTTGATGAGGGAGTGCAGGTGCAGCGAGTCAGTAATCTGGTGATTGTGAACGAGTGGGTGGGTCCTGGTGATGTTTGGGCCTGTGACGGTGTGGCTGACTCTTATTTTGCAAAATGCTTTACCAAACAGCAGAAACAGCTGAATCAATGGACAAAATTTGAATATAAACATGAACACACAAGAGGTTTCCTCTCCATGTAAACCTGGTTCTCTTACGAGAGGTCTCTCGTACTGCGTAAGGTATCTTACGCTAGGGGAAAATCCTTTTTCCGCGAGATATTGAAGCCAAAAATTATCCTTAATTTTGAAATAATGCAAAACGCGTTGCAGCAGCATGCAGACATAGGCGAGACAGCTCGCGCGCCTATTGGCTGGTCTGCGGCAACTGCAGCAGCCTATCGAGTGAGGCCTGGCGTGACGCCAGACCCAATGAGGGTGCTTCGCGCCCGCTGCGTCACGTCCCGCCGAAACGGGCGTGGTCTAGGCCTATAAATATCGCTCGCAGGCAGCTATTATCTGATTTTTCATCCTTCAAGCGAAGCACACGCATCGCTGGAGCTGGAGAGAAGCCGCGCCGTCGAGAGAGAGCATCTTCAGCGGGACGAGTCACTGAAGTCGCTGGCCGCGCCGCCTTCCTTGCCTTCCTGCTGCGCTTTCCGGCGCCTATATCCTTTCATTCTCTGTGTTGTTTGTGTGTGTGTGTTGCCAACGCGACATACATTCTAAAAGAGCTAGCGTCTTTTTAAAGATGCCTTCCTGCAGCTCGTGCAGAACCACACTCAGCGACGGGGACCTCCATGTCATCTGCGTTTCCTGCCTGGGTGAGGATCATGCAGCTCTCGCGCTCGCTGAAGGCGGCTGCCCTCACTGCGAGCTACTGCCCATGGCGACTCTGCGGACTCGCCTGGCCTCTTTCGCCGAGACTGCTCCCCCGCCCACCGCGGCATCGCGCCGTAAAAAGCGCCGTGCCCAGCGGGTCCCGGAACCTTCCCCCAGCCGCCAAAGCTCGCCGGTTCGCCCGCCTGCTTCGCCGGCTTCTTCAGCCTCTCTTCCCGACGGACAGCGGCCGCCGTCCGCCGCCGCTTCCGTTGACATCGCTGAGGAGGAAGCCCTGCTGGGAGAGGAGGATTCCTGTTCTATCCTGGCGTCAGGCAGTGAGGATTGGGCGAGCTCTGAGGACCTCGCGCCCCCTGCCCGCACTTCGTCAGGCAAGAGAGCGTCCATTGAGTGGTCTTCGCCCGAGCAACCCGCTCGCAACCGGCTGGATGGCTGTTTCCTGCCTGGGGATCGCGCTTCGCCTGCGTCCAGACCAGCGCCTTTTCTTCCTGAGTTACACGAAGAAGTCGCTAAGTCCTGGAACGCTCCCCATTCAGCTAGAATGCGTCCTTCTGTTTCTCTGGCATTCTCTGCAGTTGACGATGCCAAAAACAGAGGATATCATTCGCTGCCGCCGGTCGAAGAGGCGATTGCGGCCCACTTTTGCCCGCCCTCCTCTGGACGGCGTGCTAACCTGGCCCTACCCTCTAAAGCTTGCCGCACAACGTCAAGTCTGCTCCGCCGCGCTTTCTCCGCCGCCGGTCAGGCTGCGTCTGCGCTGCACACCATGGCCACACTTCAGATCTTCCAGGCCGATCTCCTCCGAAGGCTGGACGAGAAGGGACCTGAAGCGATCTGTGTGCCGGACTTAAGGAGCGCCACGGACCTCGCTCTCCGTGCCACTATGTCCGCGGCTCAGGCTATTGGGCGTACGATGGCTTCTCTCACTGTTACTGAGAGACACCTCTGGCTGACACTCTCGGACATGGCCGATTCAGAGCGCGCCGCCTTCCTCGACGCCCCGCTTTCTCCCGCCGGTCTCTTCGGATCCTCCGTGAAGGACTTCGCTGAGAGATTCGCCGAGGTACAGAAAGCATCTCAGGCTATGAAGCACTTCCTGCCGAAGCGCTCCAGTTCTGCTGCAGGCCGTGCGAAACCGTCTGCGCAGAGCTCTCAGCCCCAGCCGCCGCCCACTGCCGCTGCTCCGCAGCGCCGCCTGGCCCGAAGCGCGAGACCGCGCTCCCGCTCATCCGGCCGCCGCCCCACCATGCGCGGCCCGCGGCCCAGGATTGTGGTAAAGCCCGAGGCCCCGAAGTCGTCCTAGCACGCCTAGGAAAACGACGGTGTTCAAGTCCCGCTGCGGCCGGACTTCCACCAAAACTATTCGCTCGTCCAGTTCCAGAAAATGTGACTGTTCCAGTGTATTATGCAGTCAACAAGCCGATTCTGTCGCCCGCTTGCCTGCACACAAAAGCTGTTTTTACGGCTACCCAGATAAATCCCCAAGAGAGTGTATTTTCTGGTGTCCCGGCCACGGCCGATGGTGTTTTATGTGTAGAAAACATGCCCACTGTCCAGTGCCCATCACTACACACAAGCACAGCCTGTCACACAGGTCTCGCGCACATAAAATCGACCCAGATCAATTGCGCTTCAAACGTTGTGAATGTGCCCACTACCCAGTGCCCACATATACCACGTTGTGCATGTCTCACGGTTTCTGTAAAAACGAAACCAACAGGCATTCGCTTCACTCAAGCCAAAAATGCTTTCAGTGTAATGAATGTGCCCGCCGTCCCGCGCCCACATCTACACACAGACATGACAGTTCCTACGGGACTCGCCCAGCCCTCCCCCTCTCGGTTGACCACCGTAAGGGAGTCGAGCGCGGGCAATCTGCCCACTGTTATCAGCGCGCCCCCTCCCTCAAATGTCACGAGCGCGACGACTATGTTGCAATGCACCGAAGCATCTCTATCGCAGAGCGAACGGAGCGAGCTTCGTCTTCAACCCCTAGCTATTCATGCGGATGCATGGGCAAAGCTGCCCGGGGTTTCGAAGTGGGTGCTAGACATTATAGAAAGAGGCTATTCGCTGCAGTTTTGCCGACGCCCTCGCCGTTATACGGCGCGTGTCGAGACCACGGTAAAAACAGAAGTAGCACATTTACTTCGAGCCGAAGTGACGAAACTATTGAGCAAAGGGGCTATAGAGCCTCTCTCTCAAGTTCAGAGCGAAGGAGGGCTATACAGCAGATACTTCCTGGTACCCAAAAAAGACGGGGGTCTCAAAACCAAAATAGATCTAAGGCAACTGAACAAAGTGCTTGTGAAGCGACAGTTCAGAATGCTCACGACCAGGAAAATCCTCGCGCACATTCGCCGAGAAGACTAGTTTGTGTCAATAGATCTGAAGGACGCGTATTTTCAGATACAAATAGCGTCACGTCACAGGCGATTTTTGAGATTCGCCTTCGAGGGCCAGGCATATCAGTACACAGTCCTGCCGTTCGGTTTGTCCCTGGCACCCCGTACATTTACGAAGTGCATGGACGCGGCGCTCGCGCCCCTCAGAATTATTACAAAATCTGAACTATTTGGACGATTGGCTGATCCTAGCGCAATCTCGCTCAGTGCTCGTAGAGCACACGACCATGTTACTCGATCACCTCGAGAAATTAGGTCTCAAAGTCAATTGGGCGAAGAGCTCCCTGTCTCCCAGTCAGAAGATTTCTTTCCTGGGCACAGAGCTGAACTCACTGTCTATGATAGCGCGTCTATCACCACAGTGCGCGGTGGACGTTCAGCACGCAGCGAGCTCTTTTCGCTGCGGCGCTTCTGTCCCGCTCAAGAAATTTCATAAAATGCTGGGTCTCATGGCCTCAGCATCCTCAGTGCTCCAGCTGGGCTTGCTCCGCATGCGCCCACTGCAGTTCTGGCTGAAAGCGCGAGTCCCACGCCGAGCGTGGAAGTCCGGTTCGCTTCATCTCAAGGTCAATCAGAGCTGCGTTGCGGCTCTGAAACCTTGGAAAGTGGACTGATGGTACCGGTCAGGTGTAAGCCTGGGGACTTCCTCGAGGGTGAGGGTGGTGTCTACGGACGCATCCACCTCGGGATGGGGAGCGCAGCTCGAGGGCAGACCGTTCTTTGGCCATTGGTCAGAACGCGAGAAGCTCCTGCACATAAACTGCCTCGAAATGTTGGCAGTGGACAACGCGTTGACGCGTTTTCGTCCCCAAATAAAGGGACACCACGTTCTGGTCCGGTCGGACAATATGTCAGTGGTGTCCTACATAAATCGCCAGGGCGGCCTCAGGTCCAGAAACCTGTACATGCTAGTGAAACGCCTCCTGGTGTGGGCTCAGTACAATCTGCGCTCGCTGAAAGCAGCGCATGTGCCGGGGCTCCTGAACATAGGACCAGACAGACTGTCCAGGAACAATGTTCCGGCAGGCGAATGGTCTCTACACCCACAGACAGTCCAGCTGCTGTGGAGGAAATTTGGCAGAGCGGAAATAGACCTGTTTGCGTCTCAAGAAAACGCTCGCTGCCCGGAGTTTTTCTCCAAGAGCAGGGACGCGCTGGCACATGTGTGGCCCCGCCGCCCGCTCTATGCTTTTCCCCCCGTCTCTCTCCTGCCTCAGGTGATAGAGCGGATAAGGGAAGAAGGATGTCCAGTACTGCTCGTAGCGCCGCTCTGGAAAAACCAACCTTGGTTCCCAGCTGTGATGCAGCTAGCGAGCACTGTCCCGTGGCCAGTGCCAGTGAGGAGAGACCTCCTCTCCCAGGCTTACGGCTCGATATGGCATCCTCTCCCGGAACTGTGGTCCCTTCATGTCTGGGCCATCAACGGGTACATGCTGAGCTCCCTAAGGGAGTGATGAACACGATCACACAGGCTAGAGCTCCGTCTACTAGACGCCTCTCCGCATCGAAATGGTCAGTGTTTGCGGGCTGGTGCACAGCCCGTGACGTGTCACCCACAGTTTGTGGAGTGACGGAGGTGCTTTCCTTCCTACAAGAGCTGTTGGAAAAAGGTAGAACCCCTTCCACGCTCAAAGTCTACGTGGCGGCTATAGCAGCGTTCTCTAGAACAACGCTTGGTCAGTCAATAGGAAGGAACGATTTAGTTATTCGCTTCCTCAGAGGAGCTAAGAGACTGAATCCTCCCAGACCTCCCTCAGTCCCTGTATGGGACCTTTCTACGGCCATGAAAGGTGGCCCATTCGAGCCATTGCAGACGATTGATCTGCAACACCTGTCTTTTAAGACCGTGTTTCTGCTGGCTCTCGCTTCGGTGAAGCGCATAGGGGACTTACACGCGCTCTCAGTGAGCATGACGTGCATGGAGTTTGGGCCGAATGACTCGAGGGTTATACTCAAACCTAAGCATGGTTATGTTCCAAAATCTCTCAACACACCATTTAGGGCGCAGGTTATTTCCCTGTCTGCCCTACCGGTCCCTGATGAGGAAAGAGACGCGAACCTCCTTTGCCCAGTCAGGGCGCTGCGAGCTTATGTGTCATGCTCGTCTGCTTTTAGACAGACAGAGCAGCTCTTCGTTTCGTTCAGCGGGCGTTCTAAGGGACTAGCCGCGTCGAAACAGAGCCTATCCAGATGGATAGTTGATGCTATTGCGCTAGCATACACTTCCAAGGGCGAGCAGTGCCCTTTGGGTGTCATAGCGCACTCCACGAGAGGCATGGCCTCCTCGTGGGCTTGGTCGAGTGGGATTGCCTTGCAAGATATTTGTACGGCGGCGGGCTGGGCCTCCCCGTCTACATTTATAAGGTTCTATAACCTAGAGGTTCCCGCCCTGCAGGCCAGGCTGCTGTCGGTCTTGTTACCAGTATTGTCTGTCCTAATACTATCAGCCCAGAATGCTGTGTCTGCTGAGCGCAGCTCATTGATCGACAGCGTAAAGTGATAGCACTAAATGTGTGCGGGTAGAATGTGTAAGACCCATTTTTCCACCAGTTCAGGCCGTACCCCGCCCTGTCTGTGTGATGTATTAGCGTTTAAACGACGCTGCTATGTGTGGAAGAGTACGGTTTCAACCCCTCTCTCTTCCCGGACTCCCTGTGAGCTCCATGGGTGATTGTGCACTTTATGAATCCCGGGCTTTCGCCCTTGGATCTATGGTGTCAGATCCCTGCACGCACGGCGTTTTGCATTGGGTCCCCTAGCGTAAGATACCTTACGCAGTACGAGAGACCTCTCGTAAGAGAACGTACTCGGTTACTAACGTAACCTCGGTTCTCTCTAGAAGAGGGAACGAGTACTGCGTATCTTGCCGTGCATGCACACGCTCTGGTTGCTTCTATGATGAAAAACCAGATAATAGCTGCCTGCGAGCGATATTTATAGGCCTAGACCACGCCCGTTTCGGCGGGACGTGACGCAGCGGGCGCGAAGTACCCTCATTGAGTCTGGCGTCACGCCGGGCCTCGCTCGATAGGCTGCTGCAGTTGCCGCAGACCAGCCAATAGGCGCACGAGCTGTCTCGCCTATGTCTGCATGCTGCTGCAACGAGTTTTGCATTATTTCAAAATTAAAGATAATTTTTGGCTTCAATATCTCGCGGAAAAAGGATTTTCCCCTAGCGTAAGATACCTTACGCAGTACTCGTTCCCTCTTCTAGAGAGAACCGAGGTTACGTTAGTAACCGAGTACGTTTTGGTTCAAAATGTTCTGGATCAAAATGCATTGAACTGCCATCTCTGAATAAAGCCAAAATAACTTTAGCTAGTTTTATAACTGTATGAAGGCACTTACCTTAAGTGTATGTACATGGTAACTAATAAGAAACACTGCTGTACTTACCAATGGTGCATACATGGTAACTAGTTTGTACTTATAGACAAGTGTTGGGTAATAACAGGCACTTACTCACAGTGTCCGTATATGGTAACTAATAGATACATTACCGTACTTACTAATGGTACATGGTCACTGTGTAGTACTTACAGACAAGTGTGGGTAATAATGGACACTTATTTATGGTAACTAGTAAGACACATTACTGTACTTCCTAATGGTATATACATGGTAACTATGTAGTACTTACAGACAAGTGTGGGTAATAACGGACATTTAATTACAGTGTATGTACATGTTAACTAGTGAGAAACAAATGTGCTTGCCAAAATGATTTGTGGTATTTGTAAGTTCATGTCCTCATGCATTGTAAGTTGGATGGGAACACTGCAGTTACTATGCAGCACGTCATAGTGTTAATACTTAGCAAGTACAGTCCTTTTAAGCAAGGCTTTTGACACATGACAACAGAGTATAGGCCAAATGCAAATATGAGTCTGGTAGATATTGTAAAGTGTTACCGATCTGTCAAAACACACATAATTATTAGGTTATGGATGTCATCAAAAATCCCTTTTGGACCAATCGGTTAAGTGAATCACTGTCCAATAAAGAATAGGTAAGTTGCAATAGTAATTACCATCCAGTATTCAATATGTATCTTGTACCATGCTTTACCCCCCAACCTGAGTAATCTGTAACTTACACTTTAACTAACTGGTATATTCACTAGTACGTTTATAGTAAGTACATGGAAATAGGACATAAAATAAAGTGCACCGTTGTACATAAACATTACATAGGAATTACCAGCTCTTTAACCTTTGTAAAAATAAGCTTAAGCATATTAACTAGCATAAGGACTTTAAAATAAGATGCACTGTTGTGGAGAGCAATTTAGCAATATAGCTGCAAGCAGCGATGACGGGCCCAAGCCCTGAAGCCACCGCCAGCCTGGTAGCTTTAGGGCAACTGTGCTCAAAAGACAATGTGCATTTTAATCTGGGAAATGTAAAAGAAAACAAACATCTACATCCATGAGATAATAAAACAATTTAGATGAATATGATGTCATAGGGTGTTATAGCTCACTTTCAATGAGTGAGAAGTTATCATATGCAGCTGAAAATTTTGTAAGTCCATAAGTTTTCACTTGAAGTTTTTTATTTATTTATTTATTTTATTACCATATTATCTCCTTATTATTACACAAATTATTCAAATTGATATAAAAAGTTAAGGCCTGGGAAATTTCTTATCCTGCAATGCAGAAAGCTGCAGACAGCAAATAATGGGTTAAACTCGAAACCAGCAACCCCCCCCCCCCCTCTCTCTCTCATCTCTCTCTCTCTCACACACACACACACACATTGTGAAGGTTTAGAAATTATTTTTATTAATCTAATTATTAAACTATTTATATAAAATTATGTTGTAAGTGCACTTTACATTAACTGGTTATATGCCATTCAAACACAGAAAAATACTTTTCTTATCCTCTAATGCAGGCAAAACTACACAGCAATGAAAAAGTTGAATTCTAAACCATCAATAGTGTACAATAGACTCTCTCTCTCTCTCTCTATCTCTGTCACATCCATAAAAAGTCAGACAAGGTAGAGTGTAACAAACAAACAAACTTTATTAAGTGCAGAGTGAGCGATGCAGGATGAGATGAACGATGAAAGCAATGCTGATAAGGTGAACACTTAGCTCAACTTGAATAATGTCTTGGCAGGTGATGACGATGACAATGACGAAAGCAATGCTGATAAGGTGAACACTTAGCTGAACTTGAATAATGTCTTTGCAGGTGATGACGTTGACAATGACGATGAAACACAGGGCGAGTCGATGATGGACAGAGACGATGGGAAACAACTGGACTTCGGGTAAGTAGATCCACAGGTAGGTAATGCAGGTAAGAAGTCTGAATCGTGTAGAGACCAGACCAGACACTGAGGTGCAGGAAACAGTGACTGATAAAGGGAGTGCAATCATGACGTGCAGGTGCAGGTGATCAGAACTCAGGTGACTGTGATCTGGTGGGCGGAGTGCAGTGATCAGGTGCAGTGGGCAGAAGTGATGGCTCTTTTGACTCCGTGACAGTACCCCCTCCTTCACGGTCGGCTCCAGACGGCCGGAAACTGCGATGACAGGGATGACCTCGACCTCTGGGTGCAGGACGAATAGGATGATCTTGATGAAACTGGGTTAGAAGGGAGGGGTCAAGTATGTTATCTCGAGCTACTCAGGAACGTTCCTCTGGACCGGGCACCCAGAGGTCCAATCCCTTCTAACCCAGTTTCCTTCTAACTCCCAATCGACCAGATATTCCAGCCAGTTGCCCCGTCATCGCGAGTTGATGGATTGGACTCTGTAGATGAGCTCTTCTTCTGCGACTTCGGGAGGAGGAGGTACTTCAGCTTCACCGGGTTCTGTGTGAGGAGGAGACAAAGGTTCAGAATAATGTTTCAGGAGGGAAACGTGAAAGGATGGTGATATACGATACTGTGCAGGAAGGTTGAGCCGGTAGGTGACGTTGTTGAGCTGCCTCTGGATGGTAAAAGTACCTATGTAGTGGGGACTCAGCTTACGGCAAGTTAGGCGAAGACAGATATCTCAGGTGGATAACCATACTTTTTGTCCAGGTTGATACTGTGGTGTCTCAGATCTTCGGGCGTTGGCTTGAGCTGTGTGTCTCCGCACTGCCTGCTGTAGATGTACATAAGCTGAGTCCCACACCCTCTCGCTCTGCTCGAACCAGTGGTTAACAGCTGGAACCTCAGATGGCTCACCGGACCAGGGAAACAGGGGAGGTTGATATCCGAGGATACACTGAAACGGAGTAAGCCTGGTGGTAGACTGGCAAAGAGAATTCTGGGCATACTCCGCCCAGGGAAGGAACCGGCTCCAGCTGTTCTGGTTGTGGTGGCAGTATGACCTCAAGTACCTCCCGATCTCTTGGATCTTACGCTCAGTCTGGCCATTGGTCTGAGGATGATAACCGGAAGATAAACTGATGGAGACTCCGAGGAGCTTGAAGAAGGCTTTCCAGACACGGGAGATAAACTGAGGACCTCGGTCGGATACAATATCTTCAGGAAGGCCGAAATGACTGAAGACATTGTGAAAGAGTGCTTTGGCTGCTTCGAAGTCTGTAGGCAGACTCTTTAGAGGGATCAATTTGCAGGCTTTGGAAAATCGGTCGACAATGACGAAGATGCAGGTATTAGAGGGTGGAAGGTCAGTCATGAAGTCGATTCCCAGATGGGACCATGGGCGATGAGGAATTGGTAGTGGAACCAGTTTGCCTGCTGGTAGTCGATGGGGAGTGTTTGTGATGGCACAGACTGAGCAGCCCTTGAGATATCGGGAGATTTTTTGGGTCATAGAGGGCCACCAGTAGCGTTGACTGAGGAGCGAGAGGGTTCGCTGGCTACCTGGGTGTCCAGAGCCCGGAGAGGTGTGAACTGAGTCCAGAAGGGGTAGACGACAGGATGTTGGTACATAGATACACCATTCTGGACCTCCCGGCAGAGCAGGTTCAGTTTGTGTGGCTAGGCGAATGTCTTCGTCTATAGACCAGAGGATGGGACTGATGATCATGGCTGGAGGGAGGATGGGTTCAGGAGTAGTGGATTCCAGATCAGGTTGATGAAGACGAGAGAGAGCATCGGCTTTGGAATTCTTGTGTCCAGGTCGGTAGTGACTAGGAAGTCGAATCTTGTGAAGAAGAGGGACCATCTGGCTTGACAAGGATTGAGACGACGAGCTTCTCTGAGATATTTAAGGTTTCTATGGTTGGTGATTACTTCGAATTTGTGTTTGGCTCCCTCCAGCCAATGTCTCCATTCCTCTAGTGCAAGTTTGATGGCGAGGAGATCCCTGTTGCCGATGTCATAATTCTGCTCCGCCGGGGACAGCTTTTTGTAGTAGAAGGCACATGGATGGAGTAGTGGGGGGTTCCCCTGCCGCTGCAAAAGTACCGCTCCCACTCCTGTAGATGAAGCATCCACTTCTACGGTGAACGGTAACTCAGGATCATGATGGATAATGATTATGGATAATGACGAAAGCTTCTTTGAGGGTGGCAAATGCAGTGGTGGCTTCTGGGTTCCAGGACAAAGACTTGGGCCGGGTTTTGAGGAGTGAAGTCAGGGGAGAGCTGAGAAGACTGTAGTTGTGAATGAATCTATGGTAAAAGTTTGCAAATCCGAGGAATCTCTGAAGTTCTTTGATGGTGATGGGTTGAGGCCAGGTCCGGATGGCTTCCACCTTCCTCTAGTCCAGGGTTCACCAATCTCGGTCCTGGAGGGCCGCTGTCCTGCAGAGTTTAGCTCCAACCAGCTCCAACACACCTGTTTGAAAGTTTCTAGTATGCCTAATGAGACCCTGATTAGCTGGTTCAGGTGTGTTTAATTGGGGTTGGAGCTAAACTCTGCAGGACAGCGGCCCTCCAGGACCGAGATTGGTGAACCCTGCTCTAGTCCATCTGGATTCCTCGTTGGTTTATGATGTACCCGAGAAAGTGGACAGTGGAGGTGTGGAACTCACATTTCTCTAATTTCAGGTAGAGATGTTGTTCTCTGAGGCACTGGAGGACCTGCTTTACATGTTGACGGTGTTCTGTAAGGTTCTTGGAGAATATCAGGATGTCGTCGATATAGACAATGACAAATCGATGAAGGAAATCTCGGAAAATCTCATCCATGTAACCTTGGAAGACTGGAGCATTGGACAGACCATAGGGCATGACACAGTATTCGTAGTGCCCAGAGGGCATCACAAAGGCCGTCTTCCATTCGTCACCCTTGCGGATACGAATTAAATTGTAGGCACTTCGCAGATCCAACTTGGAGAATACGCAGGCACCACATAGCTGTTCTAGGGCAGAGGGGACCAGAGGAAGGGGATAACTGTATTTGATGGTTTGTGAGTTGAGAGTCCGGTAATTAATGCATGGCCGCAAGCCTCCGTCCTTCTTCGCCACAAAAAAGAAACTGGAAGCGGCAGGGGACGTGGAAGGATGAATGAAATTCTGTCGAAGTGCTTCCTTGATGTACTCATCCATGGCCTTCTGTTCCGGGATGGACAGGGGATAGACTCGACCCTTGGGTAGAGTCGCCCCAGGTAGCAGGTCGATGGCACAGTCATATGGCCGATGTGGTGGTAATTGCGTTGCCAACCGCTTGCTGAACACATCCTGGAGGAATCTCCATCTTCTTATCGGAATCAGGACTCTCAATGGTGGTGGAATTCAAGGCGATGGACAAAGTTTCTGAACAGGACTGAGAAGGAGGACGAGGAACTTTGATCACGGGCGTTAACCCCCTGGGGTCGGCTATCGCACCGGCGCGATAGGCTCGTTTTTTTCCTTATGAGTGCAAAAAAAAAATAAAAAAAAAATAATAATTTTTATCTTATATGCTTGTGTTATACATCAATCGATCCTGTTTAGTGTGTATTTTTTTTGTGTATGCTCATAATAAAAACAAAGTGTTGTGCTTTTCGCCGAATAAAGAAAAATAAACATGATGCGAGTTCTGCCTACTCTCCGTCAGTGAAGTCAATTCTGAAACGCGTCCGAAAATGAACTGTAACTCAGCGAATACTCAGTCAAACAGGCATACAGACACACAGGCATGAAGCTTGAATTCTCTTCTTTTAAATGAAGTAATTTTTATAAAAAACAAATATTCACAGTTTATATAATATGTATGTAAAGAGAGAGATGTCAGTCGTTCTCATCTCAGCTAATTAAGTTTTAATGTGACTCCGCCTACGGAGACCGCGCTATACAAACGCAAATGTGAGGCGATCCATACAAACCTGTGAAACGCCCACATCCGCTGGATAAGGCCGGTGACACACTGGATGCGTGGTGTAAGCGTCTCAGCTGCGTGGCGTGTCCGTTTTTATTTCGGTATTTATTTTATTTTTTATTTATGTGTGTGTGTGTGTGTGTGTGTGTGTATATATGAAGAGTTCAGATGCAAAAGCCTCTAAACGCCATCTGAAATTTTCTTCTAGAATGATCATTTTTATGAAGCTTGTATATTTAAGTTAGCTATAGGTGACACACCTGAATGAATGGCTCATTAAGTATGCAGGGGCATTGTCTCATCAGGTGTGAACTACTAAATATGCATGATGCGGTTGAGCGTTATGCTCATGCATGATGCATGATAAATATGCATGATGCATGATGCTGTTGAGAGCGTTTACGCCCCATCCGCATATTGGCTTTCCAAACTAAAAGTGTTTCACAAAACTTAAATCAATGTATCGTTTTATGTGAATGATTAGGCAGGATGATTTTCACATCATTTTGAAGAAAAAACTCTAGGCGACGGCATCCATTTCGCCAAATAAAGAAAAATAAACATGATGCGAGTTCTGCCTACTCTCCGTCAGTGAAGTCCATTCTGAAACGCGTCCAAAAATGAACTGTAACTCAGCGAATACTCAGTCCCACGAGCATACAGGCACACAGTCAAGTATATTTGTATAGCGCTTTTCACAATACAGATTGTATCAAAGCAGCTTCACAGTATTACATCAAAATAACACAATAGGGTTTGGTTCTAGTGGAAAAAAAACGTCCACATTTGGTAAGGCTGATCAATAGTATTATTGATTGATTAAATTAAATTAAATATCCCCAACTGAGCAAGCCAAAGGCAACAGTGGCAAGGAACCGAAAAACTCCATCAAGTGACCTAATGGTGACCTAAAACTCCATCAGGTGACCTAATGGAGAAAAAAAAACCTTGGGAGAACCCAGGCTCAGTCAGGGGCCAGTTCTCCTCTGGCGTTTATGAACTAGAGGCCGGATTTAACTGTAAGATTAAAAATATTATATGAATGCCTGGCTGAAGAGATGCGTCTTTAATCTAGTTTTAAACGGAGAGAGCGAAAAACGCTTGAATTCTGGGAAATATACCTCAGAAGTGCGGTTTAGTTTCATTTCGAGGAGCAACGGATGCAGCTGAGGATTGTAGTAAGTTCTTTATTCTTAAGTGCTTTGTTCTAAACGCGATATGCAATTGTGTCTGTAAACCACAAAAATACTGTTTAAATATGAATCGCGTGTCTGTGTGTGAATGAATGAACGGCACAGATGTTTACTACAGCTAGTAAACAACAGCGCGCATCTGTGCCATTCATTCACACTTGCACTTACATTAGTAAACGTTATTTTGACATGAATACATCTACTAGTTTAGCTTTTACCAAAGTATATTGCTATTCTGAGATGAGTAAAACAGACGAAATATGAATGTTTAGACAAGATTTTGTTGACTAGTTTTGTATAGATTATACATTTTTTACTGTAAAAAAGACTACTGTCACATCAAATAAGCTTTTGTTCGCCAATTTCAATTTCTGTTAAATATATAATGATGTTTTGTCAAAAATAAAGTAGGTATATTGAATTATAAACTAAGATGTTATTATAGTGTTTGTTCCAATATTCAAACTAATGAATCCTTAACTTTGAAATACGTATGATAAAATGCATACTTTTTAAAAAGAAATATTACACTTGAAATATTGTTAAAATTGTAATTGTTGTTGATTATTGTTGCTAGAGACATATTGGATCACTCCCTTATAGATGATTACAATCGACAGGTAAGGGTGTCTGGGAATGCCAGGCGGCGTTCCTGGGGGGGGGGGGGGGTACTGGGGGGATTGTACTGTCACGGTTCATGAATTCGCTGTCTCTTCCTTGTCTCGTGTGATTGTGTATTGTGTGTGTGATTAGTGTGGGTGTGTCCTCTGATTACCGCTGATCATCAGCGCCAGCTGATTCCACTCAACTCTCCTATATATTCTCAGTGACTGGTGTCTTGTGTTGTCAGATCGTTGTGGTGTCTACCGGTGTTGGTTCCTGTCCTGTTTGGCGTCCTCTCGTGATCTTCGTTCCAGTTTGGATTTTGTCTCTTTGTGTCTTCGGTTCCTGTCGTCATCATTGCAATTCTGGATTACGGACTTCTCACTCATCTGCCATCCACCACCTGCCCGTTGCCCATCGAGGTCCCTGCGTCACTCGCCTGCCCCTGTGTGTCGTGTTTGTGTAGACCTGACCTTCACTGTTTATTTATAATAAACATATTTTACCTGCATCTTGCTTCCTCTCGCGTTCATGACAGAAAGCAACATCTTAATAGGTCAATATAAACCTTCTCATTAAATTATTTATTATTGTTTTTTATTAATGACACATTTGGGGAGAGGATATATTCCAAAACTTTCTGAAAATACAGTATGAGAATTAACTACATATATTTACTAGAAATGTTTACCTTGGATATTATACAATTTGCATGCATTCAAAATAAGTCCTCACATTCTTTACTTGTGGTACTCTCAGTGACACACCTGAGAGTATCACAAGTTTTACCACACCATTATGCGGGTCATTGTCTTCTCAGGTGTGAATCAGAGCATTATTCATGATCATTCACGCCCACTCGCATATTGCCTTTCCAAACAAAATGTGTCTAACAAAGTTTAAATCAATGTATTGTTTTATGTGAATGATTAGGCAGGATGATTTTCAGATCATTTTGAAGCAAAAACTCTAGGCAACAACATCCATTAGTCAAAAGTCTTGTGGACGCATATTTAGTATGTTTTTTATGGCCTTATTTCAGAAACTTTAATTTTTAGTTTTTTCAATAACCATGCATAAACATTATTCTCTCAAAAATACAAACGTGTACATACATGTTGCTCACATATTATGGTAGCCCTGTTTGTGCTAAATAGAGTGTAATTACACCTTTGCCATTAATATGTTTATAAGCAACTGAAAAAGCACAAATGTCAGGGCATGTCAGAACATCTCAAGGACCCCAAAAACACCTTAGACCCCAGAGGGTTAACGTGCTACCTGGAAGTATAAAAGGGCACCTTGCAAAGATGACAATATCCTTTTCGTCTTCAGGGACTGTTCTGTCTGTTTCGCTAGAGGATATACGGTAAGAGAAAAAATTACAATGAAACGCACGGAGAAGACTGACCGTTTTCTGAAATGTGCCGACCGGTGCCCAAGTTTTTTGATGCCGGGTGACACACATGAACTGTGCGTTTTCTGCCTGGGTGAAGAGCAGGCACGGGAGGTTCTCGAGGGAGCCTCCTGTGCAAACTGTGAGCGTTTTTCTATGAAAACGCTCCGCTCTCGTCTGGCCCTCTTCTCGAGTGAAGAGGGCTCAGCATCTGGACTTTGTGGTTCAGGTCCCGCTTGTGCTGAGGCAGAGCGGCGACTTGCATCATGGGGTTCCCAGATGGAGCTCGTTGATCGTCTTGAGAGGGGTGTGAACCTCTCAGACGATTCGACGGCTGACGAGTGAGCTGCAGGTGGATGAGGAAGACTTTTCTCCTACTGTTTCTGCAGCGAGTGCTCTTCAGGACGGGCAGGAGCTGAAGGATGAAGTTTCCACTTATGGTGGATCATCAGGTAGTAGGCCTCACCAGGCCTCCCTATGAGTGGTTTTTCCAGTGGTGCTGGGTTCAGAAAGCTAGTGGCCACTTTCTATCAGTTCAGCTGGCCTTAACAGGCAGCTGCTGAAGGCTTGACTAAAGTGTTCATTCTCTGCTACTGGTTCCCTCCTGGAACCTCTTTTATCCTGCCTACAGCCTGGTTTGCCTACCAGGCGGATCATGTGCTCCCCTCACCGAGGGTCACTATGAGTATGCGGTCTCCTGAGTCTGGTCAGACGGTCGTAGGCCTCTCATGAGGCCTCCCAGTTAAATCTGTCCTTAGGCCTTCTCAGGCCTCCTAAGTGCTTTGAAACATAAGCACTGGGTAGATCTGTGGATCGAGCAGAGTAACTCCCCTCGCTATCTAGGGTTGTAAGCACTATGCTGAGTCATGCTCTCCGGGATACCCCATCTCTGAGATCCGGGCCGAGTGGTTCACTGCCAGCTTCGCAGTCTCTCGGGTTGGATGCCTTACCTAAAGGCAAGTGTCCAGAGGCTCTGTCTTCAGACAGACAGGAAGTGGCCAGACTGAAGCTTCCAATGTAAGTGACACCAGGTCAGGCCTTACTGGTGGCATTTCAGGTGGTACGTTCCCCTGAATAGTGACTGGCTGGGGTTCCGTCAGGTTCCCTAGCCACATTCCCTAGAAGGGACCCCTTCTATCTTGAAGTTGTGGTCACTGACATCCCAGTGTGACCTGAGGATGAGTGGTGCTAGCGTTTCATTGAATTCGCTGGTTCTGACAGCTGTCACTGCCAATGGGCATGCACTCCCCTTAGCATGGCAGCGTGGGTATATCGTTCCCCGAAGCTTAATTCGACGCAGTGCGAGTTCCCTTTCGAAAGGGAACGTCTCAGGTTACGACTGTAACCTATGTTGCCTGAGAACAGGGAACAAGACACTGCGTCTTCTCGCCATGCCTCAGGGCCTGCCTACCAAACAGTACCTTCAGACGAAAGGATATTGTCATGTTTGCAAGGCGCCCTTTTATACTTCCAGGTCGCACGTTAACCTGTTAAGCTGCAACGCCACTTTTGAAAAATCCCCAGAAATGACATACCCAAACTTAAACAGATACAGTTCATGAACCCTTTGTACTAAAAGCACAAGTATGATCTCATTTGAAAGCTGACACCTGGCAGTTTATTGTAAATGTAGAATTAATTATTGTCATAATGAAAAAATTTTTTATAAATAGCTTCAAAGTTTTGTAAAGTTATTAGAAATTAATTTTTATGAAACATCCTCATGAAAATAAAATTGAAGTTGGCACTGGAGCAATCTAGAAATGCACTACAGCTAAGGCCACATGTCTAAACATTTTATATTTAAAATCTGAAGATAATAAGTCCAAAACTCTGTATTTAGTTAAATGTTTTTCAAGACCATGTCTATGACTTTATTTTGATTTGCTACTTTAAAATGCTACTGATGTTTATTGCCATCTTCTAAACATCAATTCAGTATATTGTCTCTATTGTTTTGTGGTGCAAACGAGCCCCATTCAGTCTCAGTCTCCCCCTGCACACATTCACACCTCTCCAGCCTGGTTATGGCTCGAAATATGCATTTCTTTTGTCTGCATTATAGTTACTAACGACTGGCTATTCACAGGCTATTCATAGGGTTTCAATCCCTAATTTCTTTTATCAAAGTTCTCACTTAACATTTAAAAACTGGATCAAATGCCCTGCTTGAATTTCAGTAAGCATATTTAGAAAAAAAACATAAAAGGATAACTGCTATATGTGGCAGGTGCACCTAGGGCTAGCTAGCATGTTAGCTTAGCACACCATCAATACACGACAATTTATGAGATTAAAACCATGTTTGTGCTCCAAACTTAATTTATAACGCAAGTCGAGTGTTTTAAATAATCTTCTGTGATATAATTTCGCTTCAGATAAAAAAATCAGACAGAAAATATATATATATTTTATTCTGCACAATGATAAAGTCTATATCGATTAGCATTACATTATAAATATAATCTATTATTATGGAAATACCTGACATTACTCGAAGAACACAGGTAAACCAAATATCATTTCAATCATGTTTATTGTCTTCAAAACATGTTACAGCGATCTCTGATAGCTTTGAATGTGTTCGAGACTTCCTGGAATGTCACATGATCATGCCTCTTCTTCATGTTCTATATATGGACTATTATTGTGCATGTAGCGCCCTCAGGCTGTTGGTATGGATTGAAAACACAATACATCACAGTATCCAGCGCTCATAATGATTACATCGACGCATTTGGGCATAAATTCAATAAATATTATTCCTGTCTATAGAAATCTGATGAAAACCTATGAAAATATATCAATATTTCTCCAAATCTGCACATTTTTGAGCTAAAGCCCTGAGGGACGTTGTTTTGTGTATCGCTGTCATGACAACAGCACGGGAGTTTTTTATGAATGAAAGCGGTTGACGCGCATAATTCATATTAAAGGTATCGACTCATTTTTTCATTTCATAACTCCTGACACAAATTAAGACATAACTGTCACTATACGTTTTTCAGAATACAATAGTGGTCAAATACTGAAACTTGAGTCTTATATCTTTTTAATGATGTATAGTTTGTCAATGTATAACATTAAATCTGATAGTAATTTTTAACTAAATAAAAAAAAAAACGCTTCAGTGTGCCGACGCACTGGAAAAGCTTAACAGGTTAATCATTCACGCTAATGATTCACGGGCTGTCGCCGGTCAACATGATGGCGTTCCCCAAAGCGTCATTCGACGCATTGTCTTGTTCCCTGTTCTCAGGGAACGTAGGTTACAGTTGGAACCTGAGATGTTTTCTGAATCAAATAGCTTTTCAGTAGCAAAGCTCTTCTTTTGATCAAGTAGTGCGGTAGCGTCCACACAAGCTATATTTTCCCAAGCATTTCTAAAGCACAAGCTCAAATCAGAAATACAACTGCTAAGTATCACTGAAGCTGGATCAGTAAGTGATGGTGACTTCTTCTTCTTCGTGTTTACGGTGGTTGGCAACTATAGGACCATATGATTTCATTCCCGCGATGCGGAAAACAGGAATGGAATCACGGAATCCAAGCATAAAAACGGAATTTTCTGTATAACGCGGAATTTCATAGATTTTTTTTAGATCTTGGATAAAATCACAATATAGACTAGTGTCTGTGAATATTACCCATTTGTGCCCAATTTTTTCGAATGGTTTCATGCATATGGTTGTGTTAACCCTCTGGGGTCGACAAACGCGCACGCGCGTTTTGCTGGATTTTCTTCACATAGTAGCACAATAAACTTAAATTTCTCCGTCATTTATGGTCATACAGAAAAAAGAAATATGAAAAAAGAATCTGTGATATTTCTACTTTTGTATGTGTCCACTTACAATCAAATCAAAACATTGTGCTTTTGTAAAATAAAGAAAATAAACAGGGTGTGCTTTCTGCCTCCCCGTCGCGGTGAACTTTTTTTTTCTTGAGCACGTCTATAAACTGAAACAAAACTCAGCGAATACTTGTCACACATTTATGAGCCATATACCTTTATAAACATTTAAGTGTGTACTTTTAAATGATCGGATTCAAACTGAAAACAAATATTCTCTGTTTAAGTAATTTGTATAAAACCAACAAGATGTCCAGTATCTCAAACACTTTATCATTATTTTTAATTTGACCATGCCCACGCGCGCAAAAGAGATTCACATGCAAATCTCCACATGGAACGCGAATGCGCTCATTACCTCAAAAACAAAGCAGCACCAAACTTCATCAGTCTCTGCTTTTCGTCGAGTTTGGAAGACGCGCCGTGAGCTTACATTGGATTTACCTCAGAAGAAGAAGAACGCGATTTGAAGACAAGAAAGATGTAAGGTAAGAAATTCTTACTTATTAGTTTATGTTATTGTTGCATAAACTTCACATTGCAGTTGAACTGTTGCTAGATATATGGTGAATATTATAATATTTAGACCCGTGTTTACTGTTACTGTGTTTGTGGATATCTGCTCAAATGTAGATATGAATAATATGGTAACCATAATGTTTCATATTTTGGAGCATGCTGTGCATTTGAATGTATCATATTTTGGAGCGCGATCGCATTTGAAAAGCAAAACGCACCAAACATTAGGCTTCATGTTTTTACTATTATCTCATTTCATATCATCATATCGAATGGAAACATTTGAAGTAACATATGATAATCAATATATTTTTCTCTAGCGTAGTTGTTACTGAAATCTTTTGGAAGATTTTTAGGCTGCTATAGGTTATTGTTATTATTATTTTATCAGCACTGCGCATAGCCTATGCTTACAAGGCACAACAAACCTGGTGTTCATTATATTATATATTGTTGGAAACATTTGTGTGTGGGTGTATTCTGTGAATTTTAAAAAGCAATTTTAACCTGAAAAATCTAAAATGTATTCCCAAAATCGTGCAGGCCTATAGAAATCTTGATATCAGTATGTTCACTTTTTTTTTTTTTTTTTCAGGGACCAGATGCTACTGAGTACTGCTGACTTCAACATTCACATGAGTCTCTGTATATAAACATGGTAAAGTGAAAATCAAACACCTTGTAAATGAAAGGTATGTACAATGTTTTTAGGAATGGCACAAAGGTCTGGTCTTTGGATCATTGTTTTCAATAGTGTGCTTTTTTGTCATTTGTTGTGTATCTTTGGATTATGTTGTGTTGTAAATAAATCCAAACAATCAAAAAGCCATTCTTTTTTAAATCTCCTCATTCTTTGTGCAAGGTTGCTCAGAATGACAGGGCCTGATGGCTCCTAATAGGGCCATTAGGGAGGGTCTTTGTCTTTCTCAGGTGTGAAAAGCCTTACATATTAATGATGTGATCACGCCTCCCGCATAAAGCTTTCTCACACAAAACACGTCTTACAATTTTTAAATCAATATATTGTCTTATCTGAATGAGCAGTCAGGGTGATTTTCACAGTTTTGGAGCAAATATTCTAGGCTACGTGATACAATTTTCAAAAGTCTTGTGAAGAAATAATCAGTAGGGGTTTCATGGCCCTGGCACTGGCCCTGCCTGTCATGGCAGTGACAATTTTTTTTTGTATTTTCACAAACCACGCATAAATGTCATTATCTCAAAACTACAAACTTTTACATACATGCTGCTGACATATTATTGTAGCAGAGTTTGTGCTGAATACAGTGTAATCAGACTTTAGCCATGAAAATGTCACAAGTAACAGAAATAACCACAAATGTCAGCGCATATCAGAACACCTCCAGGGCCAGAAAACACTTCAGACCCCAGAGGGTTAAAGGAGAACTCCGGTCAATTTTAACATTGAGCTCATTTTTTTGTACATTTGGAGTGCTGTCAATACAGAGAACAACGACAAAAATCGGTGTTGCCTACATCGTGTTATCCTCTTTTTAAAATCTGCACCCTGTTGACTTCAATGGGGCAAGTACTAAACCTGCTTTTAGCCTCTTAACATCCTTGATGTGTCATTACAAGTGCACAGAAAATGTGAGTGATTCCTTCTGAGTGAACACGAGTGAGTCTGACTGCAGTAGATGTGAAAGAAATGTATAAAAATGATGTTATTTAAGCCAGCGCAAATACCTTTGTTTACATCCTGTTTTTCGGTTGAAGTCCAAAGTAGTCGATTGCCGAGTTCACGCGCGTGATCATATGTATTAAACCTATGCGTGTGAACTCTGCAATCGACTACTTTGGACTTCAACCGAAAAACAGGATGTAAACAAAGGTATTTGCGCTGGCTTAAATAACATCATTTTTATACATTTCTTTCACATCTACTGCAGTCAGACTCACACGTGTTCACTCAGAAGGAATCACTCACATTTTCTGTGCACTTGTAATGACACATCAAGGATGTTAAGAGGCTAAAAGCAGGTTTAGTACTTGCCCCATTGAAGTCAACAGGGTGCAAATTTTAAAAATAGAATAACTCGGTGTAGGCAACACCGATTTTTGTCGTTGTTCTCTGTATTGACAGCACTCCAAATGTACAAAAAAATGAGCTCAATGTTAAAATTGACCGGAGTTCTCCTTTAAGAGTGTCTATGTGAACATGTTCTGCATTTATTTTCCCCAGGTTTTTTTTTTTTCTTTTTTTTGAAAATCCTATTTGAATGTGAGGCAACTATAGTTGCCAGTGGGCAAATATGTTATATGCACCCCCTCAATGTCAAATATGAATAGGAGTAGAACATTTGGCATCTATCTCAAAATAACTGCTTTCAACAGATCAATCTTTATTCATAAACAAATTTAGGTAACACTTTATATTACGACCCGCAAACAACTGCGTAAGTAAACCGAAACTACGGTGTACGTTTCTGTAATTATAGTGTACTTCCGTGTAGGTATAAGGGAACAATATGTTACGTTTTGGGTAATAAAGGGGTAACAATCAGATATACAACCTGCAAAGAACTTCGTAAGTAAACCGAAATTACAGTGTACGTTTCTGTAATTATAGTGTACCTCCGTGTAGGTATAAGGGAACAATATGTTAAGTTTTGGGTAATAAAGGGGTACAACCAGATATACAAGCAAATTATTTATAATGTAATTATTTTAAAACTAACAGGTACCTATTCTGTTAATATATTCCAGGCAAAAATTGTACGTCTGTTGTATATAAAAGTTTTTATCACATTTCTGGAAAAATATGTTCTTGTACAATGTAGTTACAGGGTAATTTTGACATCTGTGGGTTGTAAATTAAATATATATATATATATATATATATATATATATATATATATATATATATGGCTGT
Organism: Squalius cephalus; assembly: GCA_022829025.1. Lineage (NCBI taxonomy): Eukaryota > Metazoa > Chordata > Actinopteri > Cypriniformes > Leuciscidae > Squalius > Squalius cephalus. The sequence goes on from CM040798.1 coordinate 20,973,317, forward strand.
ATGTAAGCACAATATGATAAAAATTTAATCTGAAACAATTTTATAAACAGCTGATTTCGAAAAACATTGGCAATGCTATTTATTGGCTTTTCTTACTAAACTACTTAACGTTTAGCCCAAAAATTTTTTTTTTCTGCTATGACTTTAATTTAGAACGTACCATGTAGTACTTATACTTACCTTATCACATTGTATTGCAATGACACTTAAATGTCAGGGCAAATATACTGTGTAATTAAACGTTTTTTCATTTTTTTTTTATAAGAGTAGCCTACTTTTCTCTGTAATTACTGTGCAAATAGTGTTGTTTCGTATTGTTACATAGTAAGTAGTGTTTGTTACCCGTTTCAACTGTGTAGTTACAGGGTAAGTGTAACTCCTGCGGGCTGTAAATTAAAGTGCCGCTTGTTACCCCCTTGTTCTGTGTAGTTACAGGGTAAGTGTAACTCCTGCGGGCTGTAAATTAAAGTGGCGCTTGTTACCCCCTTGTTCTGTGTAGTTACAGGGTAAGTGCAGTAAATATACAATAAAGGATCCAATTTAATTTCTGACTTTTATTTTACAAAAAAATGTCAAAACACTTTATTATCTTAATAAAACATTATCTTTTCTACAGTATACTCAAACAACAAAGTAACACATTATACCCCCCCCCCCCCCCCTTTATTTGCGTCCCTTGCTTTTCTTCTTCTTTCTTTTCTTGCTCTTCTTTTTCTTAACTTCCACAGGGGACTCTGAAGTTGAGGAGTTGATGGAGTCCCATTGGTCTTGCTGCACTGCAAAAATATGAATATACAGTATATGCTCTTAGCAAGCTACACCTTCGATTTTAAGTTGTCGAACAATCCTCCACTCTAAACATTTTGTGCCACCTGATATTACTGTAGTAACTGTAATTTTGAAGAAAACACATTTTGGTGAAGTTTGAGTCAGATCATGGGGGGTTGTGATATTTTATAGTGATAATGACTGTAGTGCAGCAGAAAATGTTTTTTAAAAAGGCATATTTGTTCTGACAGCAACAAAAAAAAAAAAAAAAAAGCATGAAACACAAACCTGAGGGCTGTGGCAATAGTTCAATAGTTTGGATTGAGCTGATCAACAAACGGACAGGGAACTACGTCATCACGTTGAAAGGTCACGCCTGCGCCGGCCGAAGTACCGCCCCACTGTTTACAATGCGACCGTACGTAGGAGGATAATTCAAATAGTATTGTTTGCGATTATATAGAAATAGTATTCAGTGAATATGAATATGAATAGTATATGAATAACATTCTGATGAATATGAATAGTAGTTCAAATAGTATTGCCGGTGCAGGCGTGACCTTTCAACGTGATGACGTAGTTCCCTGTTCGTTTGTTGATCAGCTCAATCCAAACTATTGAAGGTAAAAAGTCTATAAATTATATATTTCTTTTTTTTAAATGACCTATCGTTTCGCTAGATAACAACCTCTTCTTCAGCTGTGATCGCGTACAGCCCGTTTAAACACTTAAAAGACTTCTGAAACTGCATTGATTTGGACTTAACGATGGTGACCAATGAAGTCCGTTGTAAATTTTCATTTTGGGGTGAACTAATCCTTTAACAAGTGCATTTATAATGTACAGTACCAGTGATGTTTAGTTCTTCAATTTGATGTTTTAAAAAATAGGAAAGTGGTCACAAGTATAAGCCCTGGAGTAGGGCAGGAGTAAAATTTAAACGTCTAACCTTTCTTTCTTTCTTTCTTTCTTTCTTTCTTTCTTTCTTTCTTTCAAAGATAAGATTATCACTCTTAAAGCAGAGATCACCTTGCTCAAAGATGAGTGTGATTTTTTGAAAAAGGAAATTGAAAAGATGAAGTCTGCTGTCCCATCTGCAATGACACAAAGATATGCTGTTCCTATAGTGCCACAGCCCTCATGTTTGTGTTTCATGCTTTTTTTTTTTTTTTTTGTTGCTGTCAGAACAACTATGCCTTTTTTAAAAACATTTTCTGCTGCAGAAAGTCATTATCACTATAAAATATCACAACCCCCCCATGATCTGCCTCAAACTTCACCAAAATGTGTTTTCTTCAAAATTACAGTTACTACAGTAATATCAGGTGGCACAAAATGTTTTAGAGTAGAGGATTGTTCGACAACTTAAAATTGAAGGTGTAGCTTGCTAAGAGCATGTATATATATTCATATTTTTGCAGTGCAGCAAGACCAATGGGACTCCATCAACTCCTCAACTTCAGAGTCCCCAGTGGAAGTTAAGAAAAAGAAGAGCAAGAAAAGAAAGAAGAAGAAGAGCAAGAGCAGCAAAAAAAGGGGGAGAGGGGGTGGGTGGGGGGGGGGGGTATAATGTGTTACTTTGTTGTTTGAGTATACTGTAGAAAAGATCATGTTTTATTAAGATGAAAAAGTGTTTTGAAATGTCTTTGTAAAATAAAAGTCAGAAATTAAATTGGATCCTTTATTGTATATTTACTGCACTTACCCTGTAACTACACAGAACAAGGGGGTAACAAGCGGCACTTTAATTTACAGCCCGCAGGAGTTACACTTACCCTGTAACTACACAGAACAAGGGGGTAACAAGCGGCACTTTAATTTACAGCCCGCAGGAGTTACACTTACCCTGTAACTACACAGAACAAGGGGGTAACAAGCGCCACTTTAATTTACAGCCCGCAGGAGTTACACTTACCCTGTAAATACACAGTTGAAACGGGTAACAAACACTACTTACTATGTAACAATACGAAACAACACTATTTGCACAGTAATTACAGAGAAAGGTACTCTTATTAAAAAAACAAAACAAAAAACCTTTTAATTACACAGTATATTTGCCCTGACATTTAAGTGTCATTGCAATACAATGTGATAAGGTAAGTATAAGTACTACATGGTACGTTTTAAATTAAAATCATAGCAAAAACTATTTTTTTTTTTTTTGGCTTAACGTTAAGTAGTTTAGTAAGAAAAGCCAATAAATAGCATTGCCAAAAAGTTTAATTTACAACCCACAGATGTCAAAACTACCCTGTAACTACATTGCACAAGAACATATTTTGCCAGAAATGTGATAAAAACTTTTATATACAACAGACGTACAATTTTTGCCTGGAATATATTCAGAATAGGTACCTGTTAGTTTTAAAATAATTACATTAAAAATAATTTGCTTATATATCTGGTTGTACCCCTTTATTACCCAAAACTTAACATATTGTTCCCTTATACCTACACGGAGGTACACTATAATTGCAGAAACGTACACCGTAATTTCGGTTTACTTACGAAGTTCTTTGCAGGTTGTATATCTGATTGTTACCCCTTTATTACCCAAAACGTAACATATTGTTCCCTTATACCTACACGGAAGTACACTATAATTACAGAAACGTACACCGTAGTTTCGGTTTACTTACGCAGTTGTTTGCGGGTCGTAATATAAAGTGTTACCCAAATTTATTATGTATAAAAGTGAAGAACATTTGATGCAAACCCAAAAAAGATGCATCTAGCTTATAATCTTATGAATATGAAAACACAACAAACAACAAATCCATTTGTCTTAACCCTTGTGCGCTGTTCGGGGTCTTTTTGAGTCCCAATATACACGTATAGGCTAAATCAGCGTCTTCACAGCAAGGGAAATGTTTGGAATAACAAGTAGGACTGTGCGGCACAGCTTGCCCTTTATATTGTACAACAGACCAATTAAATTAGGCAGAATGACTTTTTATATGTTTGGTTGACTGTGTTTTATTTTGATAATGAACAGTCTGCGATATGAAGCAACGCCAGAACTGATACTATGTTGTGTGAGAGCGCGATGCGCCTGCGCCATCACTTGGATTTGTTCCACTGCTGGGAAATAACTTAATACTCTGTTATTTATAGTCATACAGATAATATGACATCATTCGAAACAGTAAAATGTATATTTTTATTTGTGTACATTCAAAATGACTACAAAATATCATGCCGTTGAAAAATAAATAAAACATCATGATGCGCTGCTTTAGCGCGTCTCGGTCTCCTTCAAGATCTTGCTAGCGCACACCAAAAATGAACCAAAATACAGCGAATAGCCTTCTTGGCGCGCCTACTTTTGAAAGTCAGTATTTAGATTATTTAACGTTAAATGCATTAAATATGCCTGAGTCACTTTGGAATAAATCACAGCGTGTTTCATGATAAAACGTGACTTACAGTCCGGAAAATAGGCTACAGTATAGGTTTTAGCAAATTCAGACCAACTGCTGATCTACACAGAGAGAAAGCCCTGTCTAGGCTCTTCTGTTGTGCCGAGCCATTCGTTAGTCTAGTTGTTTGATGAGAAAATGAAATGTAGCCTAGTTGCAATACACGCGTTAAGTTTTGTAAGCTCCGTGCAACTGCAGCAGCGGAGCACTATTATTACTAGAATATTAGAAATCTAATACTCAAGCTTTTTTCTCATTAATATTAAATAAAAAAAACGACTGAGCGAAAGATACACGGATTCTCTTGAACCACCACTGCGTTTGGCAGAAAACAACTGCAGTGCAGCCAAAATGCTCCGTTCGACTTTTCTGAGATCCTTTACTCTTCCCTGTGGATGACCTGTGACCTACTTTCTGTAAGATCTGAATTTTTGAGTTTGAATTTTTGAGATTGAATTTTAGAAAACTGAATTTGAAGTTCCGAATTTCTTCATCTTGAAAACTTGAATCTGTATTTTTTCAAACTGAATATTTGCAGTATAAGAATTCAGAACAAAAAAACTAGCTGTTTGAAAATACATGTCTATAAAATTCAGCCATAAAACCATTTCAATTTGTTAAATTTCAAATGTTCAATATTCGTTTTAAAAAAAATCAAATTCAGAACTATTTAAACTACCACCTAAAATTCAATTTTGTTAGATTTCACTTGTAAATAATTCAAATTTACACAATTCAATTTCAAATCATATTGTCATATTTTAAGCTCCATAGCTGCAAAGCTCCAATATTTGCTATTTGCTATTTGACTAACTGAAAGACATATTTTCACAAGTTTTTACAGTTGTATTCATATCTACATATTATGAAATCACAATTATAACAATAAAAGTTACTTTTTGTGAAAGTTTAGACATTTTTTGAACTGAAAAAAAAAATCTGTTTTTAAATAATATTATATTATATTATGATTAGAATCAAATGAATTTTATCAATGGACAAAATTCATCCTCAAAATCAGAAACACAGAACACACAGACAGAAATGAAGTGGCACACTTTAAATTTGTAGAATTATATGAAAAACAGATGTTTCCCCGTGAATGAAATTTAGAAATGTGGGTCTTTTATAAGGTAAATTTTACATAAAAAACTATTTAACAAAACCTATTTAAGTCCAGAGTCAATGCAGCCGTCTACCAGGACATTATAGAGCACTTCATGCTTCCTTCAGCAGACAAGTTTTATGGAGATGCTGACTTAATTTTCCAGCAGGACTTGGCACCTGCCCACACTGCCAAAAAACCAAAACCTGGTTCAATGACCATGGGATTACTGTGCTTGATTGGTCAGCAAACTCGCTTGACCTTAACCCCATAGATAATCTATGGGGTATTGCCAAGAGAAAGATGAGAGACATGAGACAGAACAATGCAGAAGAGCTGAAGGCCGCTATTGAAGCATCCTGGTCTTCCATAACACCTCAGTAGTGCCACAGGCTGATAGCATACATGTCTCACCGCAATGAGGCAGTAATTCATGCAAAAGGGGCCCAAACCAAGTACTGAGGGACGAGGGACGGATTGGTCCAAAGGCAAGGCCCTTCAGATGGCAGACAGCAGGCCAACGTAAGTAATGAGTAGGACACAGGAGGCTACAGGTAAGGATCGACAAACGGTGGGTTTTCTCTTCTCACAGGACAGCATCAGATAACTGAGTGTCACCTCTCTTTCACAGGACGACGGGGATTGGACGGAGGACCAGGACCTTTTTGGTGGGGAGCAACGAGCAGTATATGGTAGGCAGAAGGCAATAACCATCCGATGCACCTTCCTTTCACAGGCCAGCGGAAGTTGGAGTGTAGCGACGGATAATAGGATCCCTCACAGGGCAGCGATGGCAGAATGCAGTGGCGGATAGCAGTTTCTCTATGTTCACAGAACAGCAGTGGTGAGTACAGAATCCAGCAGTTAACAACTGAGTCTTCTTACCACAGGACAGCGGCGGCAGCATGCGATGGCGGATAGCAGTTTCTCTATGGTCACAGAACAGCAGTGGTGAATACAGAATCCAGCAGTTAACAACTGAGTCTTCTTACCACAGGACAGCGATGGCAGCATGCAGTGATGGATAACAGGTTCTCTATGTTCACAGAACAGCAGTGGTGAGTACAGAATCCAGCAGTTAACAACTGAGTCTTCTTACCACAGGACAGCGATGGCAGCATGCAGTGACGGATAACAGGTTCTCTATGTTCACAGAACAGCAGTGGTGAGTACAGAATCCAGCAGTTAACAACTGAGTCTTCTTACCACAGGACAGCGATGGCAGCATGCAGCGACGGATAGCAGGTTCTCTATGTTCACAGAACAGCAGTGGTGAGTACAGAATCCAGCAGTTAACAACTGAGTCTTCTTACCACAGGACAGCGATGGCAGCATGCAGCGACGGATAGCAGGTTCTCTATGTTCACAGAACAACAGTGGTGAGTACAGAATCCAGCAGTTAACAACTGAGTCTTCTTACCACAGGACAGCGATGGCAGCATGCAGCGACGGATAGCAGGTTCTCTATGTTCACAGAACAACAGTGGTGAGTACAGAATCCAGCAGTTAACAACTGAGTCTTCTTACCACAGGACAGCGATGGCAGCATGCGATGGCGGATAGCAGTTTCTCTATGTTCACAGAACAGCAGTGGTAAGTACAGAATCCAGCAGTTAACAACTGTGTCTTCTTACCACAGGATAGCGATGGCAGCATGCGATGGCGGATAGCAGTTTCTCTATGTTCACAGAACAGCAGTGGTGAGTACAGAATCCAGCAGTTAATAACTGAGTCTTCTTACCACAGGACAGCGATGGCAGCATGCAGTGGCGGATAGCAGTTTCTCTGTGTTCACAGAACAGCAGTGGTGAGTACAGAATCCAGCAGTTAACAACTGAGTCTTCTTACCACAGGACAGCGATGGCAGCATGCAGCGACGGATAACAGGTTCTCTATGCTCACAGAACAGCAGTGGTGAGTACAGAATCCAGCAGTTGACAACTGAGTCTTCTTACCACAGGACAGCGATGGCAGCATGCGGTGGCGGATAACAGGTTCTCTTCACTTCAGCTCGTCGGGGCCGGCCGATCCACTATGAGGATACTTTCAAAAGGGAGACACCGAGTTCGACCAACAATCTGCAATTCAGACCCCACTCATTTCCCTCGCCACGCCAACCGTCTTTACTTCCGCCGCCGTCCTGCCGCCTCTGCCTCTCGACTTCTCGTAACCTCGACTTCGATCACAACCGCTCTGCTTGCCTGCGCACTCCCCACTTCAACCTGCTGCTTCTCTCTCTTCAAACCGCCACGCACACTCACTCGTTCCCAACACACGCTCAAATAGCCACTTGATTATCCACCGCAGCTGTTGCTCATCCATGACAGGCCGCCGGAACCGGCCTGGTGTTACACCGGAACTGTTTCCCCAAGGGAACTCGTTCCGTTCATCGTAGTTCCTATTCGTCACCCGGTGACAAAAGGCTTGAAATATCTCACTTTGCATGTAATAAGTCTATATAATATATTAGTTTCACCTTTTAAGTTGAATTACTGAAATAAATGAACTTTTGCACGATATTCAAATTTTTCGAGTTTCACTTGTATATATGAAGACCTCCAATGAAAGAGCCTCTAAAAGCCACCTCAATCAAAAATGAAATAATAATATTGAGTGAATGCTCTCCGCACATAGTGTACGTTCATCAAATACCTTCACTTCAAACTCAATAAATCCCAGCTTTAACCCATTCAGAAATGCCGGTATTGGGTTGAAACTTATACATAGGAGCCTGATAAAAAATTAAATATTAAACAAAAACTTTAGACGGACTTAGAGGCTTTTGCATCTGAAGTCTTCATATATATCGTCGCTACCCGATGAAACTCACGTATGTCCAAAACGGTTACTTTTCAGGAAGTGAAAAAAACACTATAATTTCAAAAGCAGTTGAACGTAGCGTTGTCATACTTGGTACGGCATCTTTAAATGTAACCATATTCTTGCCACTGTAATGATATAATCCACATTTGACCAAAATCGAGTTTAAATGGACATACGTGTATATTTTACAGTAACGGTGGTCGATACGTGTTCTTCCGATCATTAATTAGAATGGCCAAGTCGCGTTTCATTTTGACAGATGAATAGGCTACGCTCATTTTATTAAATAGCCTACGTCTCAGTTTATTAAATACGCTCAGTTTATTAAATGTCTCTTGCAAACTATGAAGGGACAATGAATCAATACACTGACATGGCAATGCTAGACAGATACTTTGTTTGCACAGTCCTACCGTAATTTTGTCACTCCTCTTCACTCCTAGACATACGTCTGGCGTCAGAGGGGAAACGTTTACCTCGATAAAGTTAGGCCTACTGTAAAGTCATTGTCTCACCAGGCTATGTTTATTTGGCACTGTATTGCAGAAAAGAAAAGTGAAAATGAAGTTGCAGTTCCTGTAAGCTCCAGTTAACCAGTTTATGTTTATTCTTCAGGTGATTCAAGCAGTAACGACTAATTAGACTCAATACTGCTACTACAGGTGGAATTATAAAATAGCAACAGGCCTTAAAGGGATAGTTCACCCAACAAAGAAAATTCTGTCATCATTTACTCACCTTCAAGTTGTTCCAAACCTGTACGAGTTCCTTTCTTCTGTTGAACACAAAAGAAGATATTTTGAAGAATGTCAGTAACCAAACAGTTTCTGGTCCCCATTGACTTCCATAGTATTTTTTTTCCTACTACGGAAGTGATTGGGGACCAGAATATCTTTGATTATAAACATTCATCAAATTATCTTGTTTTGTGTTCAAAACAACATAGAAACTCATATACATTTAGAACAACTCGAGGGTGAGTAAATGATGGCAGAATTTTCATTTTTGGGTGAACTATACCTTTAATGCAAGATTTTAATCATGTCTTTCCAGTCAGAATTGGCTGACAGGAATTCCAAGAGTTCAACAGACAAGACCAAGTCATTTTAAAACATGCACATAAACAATTACATGCCAATACACAATACATAGAACATTTAATTAATAAATTAATCAGTAAGTCAGGACAGCCCATTCATCCAGGTAGTGAAATAGTGCATCACTCATGGTCAAGTGCATTGTAAAATGGATGAAAGTCCTTGGGTAAAACATGTTTCAGTTCTTGAAGGTGCTTGAACTTCAGGGCTTTAATTTTAGGGGGGGATGTAAAGAGTGGGGCCACGATGACACACGTCTTCCTCAGGGATGGGGATGTGAAGGGTTGCCAGTTGTCCGAGTGTAGTAATTTAAACTCCATACTGCCATCCACATTGTATCTAATAGATAGATTAAAGAAAAGAAGGGGGGAGGGGTGTCGGGGAACATAGGACACAGAGATAAGAGGGATCCAAAAGCATGTTTAGATTTATGAAACAAAATATTTTAATATGATATGGTTAATGTTTCATTTATTTGTGAAAAAAGTGTGTAAAAAAAAAAAAAAAAACACCTGACTGCTCGAAGGTCATGCACCATAGGATCTCCAACTTTGCTACCAGGTCGGACTGACTTACAGATGTTGACTTTGCTGAAGTCTTGGAAAAAGCTGTAACCAACATACTTCACCTCGTATGGTTTTGGACTGGAACGAGCTTCTCGAATAACTGCAGCATACTCAGCTGGAACATGTATATCACGGTTTCTCAACTTCCTCTCAATCACACTGTGCACAGAGTCACATTCCATTTGTGTGTGACCTCTTTCAAGGTACTTCTGTGTCACACATTTCTTTTTCTCAGTAGCAAACTTTAAGAGGGCATTGCTCAGGACCAGATTTCTGTTTTGATAACCACACCCATCACTCCAAAGGATGAATTCATTGTAAGTGGGGTGTGCTTCAAGGTAATCCACAATGCAGGAGGCAAACTCGTTGGCAGAGACCCCAGCTTCGCCCTCATGCCAAAGGTAATTTTTTGCTTCATGTGATGCCATATTGTAGATGGTAAAATTATGGACACCAAGCTTCATTTTGTAGTAGAGGGCAGACGCTTGAAGCTTTGGGCACAGGAGAAGGCCCTGCAGATTCATGCATGCAACCAAGGTGGTGTTGTTTGCAAGTTGTTTGTCCTTTACCTTTTCTGCTTGTGCGTCGTCCTTTTTACAGTGTTCCTCCCACACGGCAGCCTCGATGTTCCCGGCTTTGAAGGCACAGCAAGTGTCACACTGATCTTTCTTCGGATGGAACAGAGAAAGATTTAAATCGTTGAAGGTGTTAGTGAATACTTGCCGTGACAGAGGCTGGATGCTGTGGTCTGCACATGATTGCTTATACTGTGTGTGGAGATGACTGATGGACTTGAAGAAAGGCTCCAGGTACATCTTTGATGAGGAGGACCTGCAGTAGTGCGATGGAACTTTTGGCAGATCCAGAAGGAAGGTCTTTGGGAAGTCCTGCTCCTCTGTCCTTACCCTCACTCTCACCATCTTCTCAGGACTTTCCCCTCTTCGCCAAACCCACTTTAAAAAAGTCCACTGCTTGATGCCAAGTGCAGACAGGAACATCCTTTGACAAACTCTGAGCCTTTTACCATCTACACATAAACAACAAAAGAGAGATGCTGACCTCCGAGATTGAACCGCTTCTGTCCGGTGCCGCTTGACATCACTCACCTCCACCGATGTTTTCACATACATTCTCCTCTCTTTCCATTCCAATTTCCCCCAAAAATACTTGAAAATTTCCTCCCTCTTCCCTTCATCAATTTCGGAGCAGTGTAGTTTGCTCGATTTCTGGCAGGACACAGACTGGCACCGCCCGCCCATTTTTCTTTCTTCTTTGATGACAAATTCATTTTTTTTCCATCCAAGATAAGATTGGCCCCTCATTCTTTTCCTTTTCTGGATGTTACCCTTCCAAGTGTCTGGGTTGGCCCTCTTCCTTGACCTTCCCCGATTATCAATGGCACCTTCATATGATTAAAATAAAAATAAAAGAAAAATGATGTTCTACAAATGCACATTTCTCTTACATGGTTTCTTAGCATGTGGATATATGTGTGTGTGTCAGTGTGTAGGCATGCATTTAAGTTTGGCATTGCTGTGTGTGTGTGTGTGTGTGTGTGTGTGTGTGTGTGTGTGTGTGTGTGTGTGTGTGTGTGCATGCGGCTGAGCCCACTAGTAGCTGACAGAAATGTAAAAATAATGACAATAAGTTACTCACCTTCACTGACAGGTGTGTAATCCAGGTCATTTTCTGGATCGTGTTCAAGTGAGTCTTAGAATAATAAAGAGGAACACATTTAGTACAACTAATGCACTGTTCACATCATTCAGATATAAGATTGCATTCATTTTGACTGGTAATCGATTAAATACGCTAGATTTGTAATTAGTAATGGGCTTTAGTCTTTAAGTCCTACTCAAAACTAATGTGAGGTGGAGGCTGTAGTATAGTATAATCTGAGAAGAAGAAGGAGAAGAAGAAGAAGAAGAATACTTACCCTCACTGGCAGCTATTTCGGAATGATTTTCTTTATCACTTTCCAGAGAATCTAACAACAATAAAGATAAAATGCATTTAGCACACTGAATAGCCTACAATGTTTGAATAATTCAGAACTGAGCTTGCATCAGTAGCTTTGACCAGCAAATGTACAGTAACTATATATTTTGAATTCTCTATGATTAAAATGTTTTAATTTAGCCATATACAATTTGATGGGTTAGCACTTGGAAATCGTTAGCCTCATAGCATAATTGCCTAAGTCATTTTTGTTTCTTCTTGTTTTCCAAAGACATTGAAATATGACTTAGGCAATTATGCTATGAGGCTAACGAAATGCAACAGCAGTTTCCTTGATCAAGGGAACCAGAATAACATGTGTGACAGGCTTTCATCTTAATGTGCAACACATCAATAGGCTTTAGGTTGCTGTATAGGTAGCTGCTACTGGGAGAAAATAATTTTAAGCCTAAAGTACCTACCCTCATTGGCAGCTGTCTGAGAACTGTCACTTTCAAGTGAATCTAAGAATGACAGAGAGGAAAACCAGTTAACATTTGAGTAATGAATACAATGTAGACTTTACTGTTTGGCTGACTCAATTCTATTTTCCTACAAACCTTCCTCCTCATTGCTGACCCTCGCAATCGCCTCAACAACAGCCCTATCATAGCTAACATTCATCAATTCACACAGCTCCTTTACAGAGACAGACATCCTGAAGGAAGGGAGAAAAAACAGATCAGAAAAAATATAGCGCTATGCCCAGTCAACTTTGCTTCACTTCGGAAATCCGTACGTTAACATCTCCACAATAAAAACGTAGCAAGATAACTCTAGTGCTGGAAATTCTCAGCCTCTGGCAAGCGGTGATAGCACAGTATGAGTGAGGCATGTTCTAGTGACAATCATGACAGTAGTATTACAGGTTATAATTTGATCAGTTTGACTCAGAAAAAAAAAAGTTTGAATCTTATCAATGAGACGAGTTTATTTACATACTAGCAAGCAAGCTAATCTGTGAAGAACTAGGCTAACTAGCCTGTGGAGAGCTTCAATGTCATACTTTCGTCAGCCAGGTTCACAATAAAAATATTCGGTGACAATTACTTCGTCTAGACCATTTACCGGTAAATAACAGTTGTGAATATATAATAAACTTGAGAACAGTTGTCAAAAACAAACGTTTGCTGATACTTTACCTCACAGTGTTATTCGGCTATCCGATGCTGAGCTTCCAGAGACGCGAAACTTCACAAGACCGGCGAGATGCCTCCACATGGTGGGAGATACACGGCGTGATTGACAGCTTTGACACCAGATGGATATACGTGAAAATCAGATGACATGATTTCACAACTTTTCATTGGTCATTTAGATATGTGAAGCATACTGTATACGGAAATGAACCTGGACATTCTATCCGTCGAAAAATCTCAAAATCTGCTAAATGGACATACGCGGTTTTCATCGGACAGCGACGATATGTATCTATCTTTGGTCCTCACATTCTTCCTCAAAGTTCAATCTTAGTGACATACCCGACTGAAAGGCTCTATATGCGGGTCATTGTCTTCTCAGGATTGAATCACATCAATATTCATGATCATTCACACCGCCACGCATATTGCCTTTCTAAACAAAAAGTGTCTTACAAAATTTAAATAAATGTATTGTTTTATGTGAATGAGTAGGCAGGATGATTTTCACATTATTTTGAAGCAAAAACTCTAGGCGACAACATTCATAAGTCAAAAGTCTTGTGGACACATATTTAGTATGTGTTTTGTGGCTTTATTTCAGAAACTTTAATTTTTTGTTTTTTCAGTAACCATGCATACACATTAGTCTCTCAAAAATACAAGCATGTACATGTTGCTCTCATATTATGGTGTGTAGGAGTGTAATGACAGCTTTGCCATTAATGTTTATAAGCAACTGAAAAAAGCACAAATGTCAGAGCATGTCAGAACATCTCAAGGACAAAAACACGTTGGACCCTAAGGGTTAGTTATGCTAATTTATTGGAATGAATAGTTGAAGGTAATCTCTGACAAATATCTGTTTGGACCAAAAAGAGGCATACTGTGTTAGATAGGTATCACAGTATGATTTCACAGCAATGAGTGATTATTTAAATATTCACAGTTTAACAATTTAATGCCTTTTAATGGCTTGATTAAATCAGACTCTATCCTAATAGCGTGACTCTATTCTGCCTCTGCTTGACTTGACCCATGTCCTTACCCAATGAGGTCACTGGCTGCATTGACAATCAATCATCCATATTAATTGTGCGTATAAAAGTGCAAATATTGAATTAAGCCAGTTGCATTTGGCCTCTGTTGAACTCAGACTTTTGGATGTCTGTCTTTATTTGCATACTCTTGCTTAACTTTCAACTTCATGCAAAGGCAGAAAAGCCTTTTTGCCGAATGATGGGGGACCCACAATACCCGTTGCTATCCAAGGATGGAGACGTAACTATTGGAGCACTTTTTCCAATCCACAGCATAGAGACATTACCTTCATTTAAATTTAAGCAAAAACCTCAGCTTTTATCATGCTCAAGGTTTTTTACTTCAAAATCTATTTTGGTCATTATAGCAGATCGTGCAAATAATATGTTTGTTTAACCTTCTGGTTTCATTTTTTTGTACAGTGTGAGTCTGAGAGATTTCCGAATGGCTCAAATCATGATCTTTGCCATAGAGGAGATTAACAGAAGTGAAAATTTGCTCCCAAATGTTTCTATTGGCTACCGAATTTATGATACGTGTGGTTCAAGACTATCTTCTATGGGTGCAAATATGGCATTGATGAATGGTGTACAATTTGCATCAGGGGACATATGCAATGGACAGTCTCCTATCCATGCTATCATAGGAGAAACAGAGTCATCCAACACAGTGATTCTGTCCAGAACTACAGGACCTTTTAAAATTCCAGTGGTAAGGAGCAACAACACTTAATGTTTGACATAAATACTGATGACTGTTTCACTGTTTTCTTATGCCTTATTTCAGATAAGTCCCTCAGCCTCATGTGAATGTCTCAGTAATAGAAAAGATTACCCCCATTTCTTCAGAACTATCGCTAGTGATTACCACCAGAGCAGAGCACTAGCATACATAATCAAATACTTCGGCTGGTCTTGGGTGGGAGCAGTGAACAGTGACAACGATTATGGAAACTATGGAATGGCAATATTTCTGAATACAGCCGAGAAGGAGGGGATTTGTGTGGAGTACTCTGTAAAATTCCAGAGAACAGAGCCTGAAAAACTAAAAAATGTGGTAGACACAATAAAAAAAGGCACTGCAAAAGTTATTGTTGCATTTCTTACCAATTTTGAAATGAACAATCTACTTGATTATTTAATTATTCAGAACATTACAGGCCTCCAAGTAATTGGTGTGGAGGCATGGATAACAGCAAACAGTATGGTCACTCCAAACAGTTTTCATGTGCTGGGAGGATCATTGGGGTTTGCTGTAAAAAAAAACAATATTGAAGGTTTTGCAGATTATGTTATAAAAGCATTCTGGGACACAGCTTTTCCATGCTCACAGACTGAGGGGAATTCTTCTCAATATCAATTAATTTGCAACACATATCAAGATCTCCTTGTGTTGAAGAGCAACAATGAAGATGTGCCTGAACAAAGATATGCAAGCAATGTATACAAATCAGTTTATGCCGTGGCTCATTCACTTCACAATCTATTGAAGTGCAAAGAAAAGGAGGGTTGTGAAACAGACCTGAAAATACAACCACAGCAGGTAATAAAAAAGAAAGACAGAGTGATAGACTGAAAGCCAATGAACAAGGGGATTCACCAATTTGTGCCTGCAAATGACTTTTTCTCAATAGGTGGTTAAGGCTCTGAAAAAGGTCAATTTCACCATAAAGATGGGAGATCATGTGTGGTTTGACAGCACTGGTGCAGTTGTAGCCCAATATGAAGTCGTGAACTGGCAGCAGGACTCTAATGGATCAATCAAGTTTAAACCAGTAGGATACTATGATGCCTCACTGACCCCTGACCAACGATTTGTGCTCAACACTGACAACATAATCTGGGCCGGAGGACAGCTGGAGGTAAATGGCTGTAACATACAGGGTTTGTTTAAAGTTTGGAAACAAAATGTCAAAACATTTGAACTGGTCAATAAAAATAGCTTGAAGGATATCACTTTAGAAAGGTATTTTTAACAGTGCCCTCCACCTTTGCTCAAGGCTTTGCACCAATTCAAATTCAGAACAGAAATTTTGGTTTCAACCACACAAAACCGTTTACAGATGTATGCTGTATGATTCCACATTTATGAAAGTAAAATAATGACAAATGTATTTGAAATAAAAAAGATTGTTGAATTTCACTAATTGAAAAATAAAAATGCACTGCTTGCATTTCAATGCATTGTATTTTTATGACTTGCATTTTTATGGTCTGAAATTCAACATTATATTTAAGCTGTGAATGTTTCAATTAAAAACATTTCACACACATTTTCATTATTAAAAATTCAATATTACTTATTCACATTCCAGATTTCAGTCTGTTTAAAAATACAACGCATCATATTCGACAGGCAATTTTCGGACCATTTTATTTCGCCTTACAAATTCGCTTCCATAAATTCAGTGGTTCAAATGTATATAGTGTGCCTCATTAATAAGGTGCACACTGAGATGATCTTTTAATACTGTATTAGTCTAATAAGCCACGTTAAGCGTTTTCTTTATAAATGCTTAGTTTTGTATGTTGCATAACTTGCGTTCATATTGTGGGCTAATCTTCTTGCCTGTATATAGTTTGAATCTTATCAATAAGGTTTATACTAAGTTTGGTCTTTTAATGTTACTGCATTTTTCCATTAAGCTATGTTAAGTGTGTTACTTGTCCCATCGGCTGGAGAATCCTGGAGTTTGCCGTATGAGGGAAACCCTAATACAGCAGCACGGCGCCACAATATAAAGTTAAGGAAACTTAACAACCGAGAGACTCAGATGTAATGTTTGATCTGTACATCAGCATTGGGAGAATAACGTTATAATCTTGTTCATGGTAGAGAAAGTTGCTTACATGTACACGGGGAAAGTAACCATGAAGACTTAAATGTAAATGCAGATTTTGTGTCTTAATCAGCTTTTCCGCACAAATACTGGCCCTGATAATCATTACATATACTTACTGCTTGCTCCATTTCTGCAAATCCACTTTTGTGGATGAATGTTTCTCTCTGGTATACCACCAGCTGGTTGCACCACCAGCTGGTGAAGCTGACTAACAGCAGATGGAGATTACGCACCAATACTCTACTGCTATTCCTGCAGTTCCCAGTGTGTAATGATGTATTCATTATCCAATAATGAATTTATGGACCACTGAATTTATGAAAACTGGACCATAAAATGGACTTAAAAATTGCCTGTCGAATATTATAGGTTGTATTTTTAAACAGACTATTTTGGAAGTGAAATCTGAAAGGTGACTATGGATTATTACATTTTTTTATAATGAAAATGTGTGTGAAATGTTTTGAATTGAAATATTCACATCTTAAAGGTGGGGTAAGCGATATTTCAAAAAGGCTGTTGGACATTGTTGATATTTGAAATCAACACAAACAAACACACCCCTCTCTTCATTGCTCCGTCTCCAAAACTCACCCTCCAAACCTAACCGCCCTGCTCCGAGTCGGTCTCAAACCCCGTTCGCTGGCATGCGAGGCGAGTACACTAAAAATGCAAGACCTAAACATACAACGCATTAAAATACAAGCAATGTTAATGCAATGCATTTTATTTTTTTCAATTAGTGCAGTTCAACAAGCTTTTTTGTTTCAAATACATTTGTCTTTATTTAACTTCCGTCACATTGGTTTCAAAGAAGATAACATGATTTACTTTACCAAGAATCAACTGAATATTAGAAAACGAAAATTGCATTAATTCTTGGTGTACAAGGAAAATAGTTGTGGTCTAAATTGTATTTATATTGTTTACTGACACTGGAAATTCAGAGCAAAAAGGTCAAGTGGATAATGATGTTTGATCAAATGTACAAAAGCAACAGCAGAGGGCATTACTGACCAAGTTTTGAACAAAATGGCATCACTACAGTAGTAATTGTTTTGAATTACTGTAACAGCACTTTGAAATGAATTTCATTCCAAAAACATTTTCACTGACCATGAGCATTGCATATTGGCATTAATTAACATTGCAGGTATGAAATACTGTTCTCCGAAATTGACAAATTAACAAAAAAATTACAAATATTTTTATTTTGCAAAGTAAAATTAGATAATTGTGTACAGTGTATTTTTCTATGTAGAAGCCAAGGTCTGTGTGCAGTGAGAGCTGTCCTCCAGGAACTAGGAAGGCTGCACAGAAAGGAAGACCTGTCTGCTGTTATGACTGTATTCCATGTGCAGAAGGAGAAATCAGTAATGAGACAGGTAATTTTCAGCCCATCTCTCAGTTTCGGTCCATGTACCTTCGGATAATTTGTTTTCTCATTTTTGTTTTCTAAACAGAAAAACAAAGAAACCATTAATTTATCACATATTCGACCCTTCTCATGAACATAAATAAACAAATCTCTGAACAGATTTTCATCACACTTTGTTCTATTCTGCCAACTGGAATAACAATAAAACCAAAATGGTTAAACAGCTTGAATATTCGATCTCTACATGGGCGGGAATAAAACACCCCTTTCCACTGATTGGTCAACCAAAGATCAAGCTGTGACATCAGTTCTTACTCAGGTCTGCGCAACAGAATAATAAGTCATCTGATACAGTTGTTCGGATTATTACAGAGTTTATTGCAACTACATTTATTCTCTTTCTCATCAAACATCCAGACTAATAAATGGCTTGACACAAACCATACCAGGGCAGAGCCTAGACAGAGCTTTCTTCTGTGTAGGCTACACATAAATTTGCATGCCGTGAAATACTAATTTATCATATTAAATAACAGTTTACTTTGCATTTGCTGTCACAACTACCCCTAGTCTACGTATTTGGCACACCGCCTGTGTTGTTTAGCTGACCAAATCTTAAAATCTGTGTCTGTGCATTCAGACCGCCACCGGCAAGAGCGTCAAAGTGACCAGAAGTCATTCATTTTCAATGCGAACTCTGACGACACAAAAGAACACAAAAGCCTTACCACACAAATGGCTTTTAATTGGTTTATTTTGTTAGCAAGCATATAACTATAATTGTTAAGTTCTTTCCATTGATCAATTTCTTACTTTCACATTTAAAAGATTTCATGAGGTTAACTTATACCCTACTTGTAGCCTGGGAAAACCCAGACAACTTCCGGCAAATTTAGATTTGCTCTGCAAGTAGTCTGGCAAAGAGCTCATTCAAGTCCATTTCCCCATGCCGAGAAATCGCGGCACCAATCAGAAACGTTGAGGCGGGCTTTACACATGACGATAGCTCTGATTGGTTTTAGGTCTAGCCTATCCAATTGCGCCCAGAGGCATTTGAGCGACGTCCACTCCGACGTCCATTGGTGAAGCGCACCAACTTTTAAATGCATTATTATATTCAAATTGCAAACACATGAGGACAGTCTCCATTAAAGACCCACTGGCAGATGAACGTGCAACTACATTTCTCTCCGAAACGGTAGGAAATTAAATTAGATTTAATAGAGGATTTTAACTGTGACAAGATGATTGACAGGGCAGTTTACATGATGGGATGCACGCGACAGATCCGTCCGATAAAGATGACGAAGTAGTATGTCCCAAAGTTGCCTACTTTTTTGCTACACATTCAAAAGTAAATACATTTTCTTCACAAAAAGAGTACATATGGCGTAGTGTAACATAGGCGAATTGGGACGCAGCATATGGCTTTACACATGACGATCTCTGATTGGTTTTAGGAGTTTTAGGTCTATCCAATTGTGCCCAGAGGCATTTGAGCGACGTCCGTTGGTGACGCCCCTTTGGAAATGAGTTATTAAAGGAGCTTTGCCAGACCATAACTCAGTTACTACAGAGAATGGTCTGGTTTTAACCAGGCTACCCTACTTGTGGTCAGTCTGCACAAATACCAATCAACATGCTTGTTTGCTTTGCGGCCCTTTTAAATAAAGTTTCAAAATGCGTTCTTCTGCCTACACATAAATTTGCGTGCCGTGAAATTAGTTTATCATATTAAATATTAATTTACATCATATCTGCTGTCACAACTACCCGTAGCCTACCTATTTGGCACACTGCCTGTTTTATTTAGCTGACCAACACTTGAAATATGTATGCCAAAACTGTGCGACGCACTGGACAGTGCGGAGAGAATGTAGCATATTTACACTGTAGAGAAGTGCAGAGCAGCAGTCCTGACTGTTGTTTTGAGCAATAGACTGAGTGTATTTCATTAACACTGAGTATTAAAGGAATAGTTCACCCAAAAATGAAAATTAGCCCATGATTTACTCACGCTCAAGTCATCCTAGGCGTAAATGACATTCTTCTTTCAGACAAATACAACTGGAGTTTTGTATTAAAAAATTGTTTGGTTCTTCCAAGCTTTACAATGGCAGTGAATGGCCGTTTCTGTTTTGAAGTCCATAAAAGTGCATCTATCCATCATTAAAGTGCTCCACACTGCTAATAAAGGCCTTCTGAAGCGAAGCAATGCGTTTGTGTAAGAAAAATTTCCATATTTAAAACTTTATAAAGTAAAATAACTAGCTTCCGGCCAAAAGAACATACGGATTCCACTTTCGCCTAAAGCGCAACTTATGACGTCGGAAGTAGTTTAGTGCGTCATGTCGTAGCGTAAATATCAGTAGTACGTTGCATTAATCACATAAGTTGCGCTTAAGACTTTAGTGTAATTATTTTACTTTATAAAGGTTTAAATATGGATCTTTTTCTTACACAAACGCATCATTTCGCTTCAGAAGGCCTTTATTAACCCCCCGGAGCCGTATGGAGCACTTTTATGATGGATAGATGCACTTTTATGGACTTATAAAGCCATTATAAAGCTTGGAAGAGCCAGGATATTTTTTTATATACCTCCAATTGTATTTGTCTGAAAGAAGAATGTCATATACACCTAGGATGACTTGAGGGTGTGTAAATCATGAGCTAATTTTCATTTTTGGATGAACTATTCCTTTAATATCACTCAAAACAATGTTTTAATTTTTTTCTGGCAGCTAAACTTCTAAAGCAAAGTCACAGATCATTGTGCGACATACAGCATAAGCACACAGAGTAGTGATTAATTTCTGAACAAATCGGTTAAGTAAGTGATTCACCAGCCATACAGCCTTTTATTACTGAACGAGTCAGTGTTTGACAAAATGACTCATTCATTAACACAGTGAGTTTCTGCCACCTACTGGCGATATTTCATAATCGTTTCATCTTGTAATTTATTTCATATTTCTGTATTCAAAATGTTGTTTAAAACATCAAATTAATCTCATTGTATTATTCATTTGCAGTTGCTGTGTAAATGCATTTACTGACCTCTCTGAGCAGCATTACATTGTGTAAATAGGCCTCCATCAAAAAGCAACTTCAGATGCTGCTTCTAATGCCACCTCTACAGCACAAGATGCCTTTGGTTGAATCAGCCTATAGAGTTAAACTCTAATTTTATTGACTAAATTTAAGAATTTAAATTTAAAGATGACATAGGCCTACATTAAATAAAAGTATTAATTATTTAAGTATACTTAATTATTTAAGTATATTTGGCTTAATTAATTTCTGATGGTGATACATGGCAAGAAAAAAAATACTCTTCATCTCTGGCTTTATTATTCAAAGTGTTATTTCATAGTCTACCATTGAATTGATTCTGCTCTGTGCTTCACTGTAACTTATGCATTCTCTCTGCGCTGTCCAGGCCGCCGCGTAGATTCGGGACACAGACACATTCTGAGAGTTGGTCAGCTAAATAAAACAGGCAGTGTGCCAAAAACGATACGATAAATTAGTATTTCACAGCATGCAAATTTAGAGATAAGAAAAACACTGTCTAGGCTCTGCCCTGGTATGATTTGTGTCGAGCCATTTACTAGTCTGGCTGTTTGATGAGAAAGAGATTAAATGTAGTTGCAATAAACTCTGTAATAATCCGAACAACTGTATCAGATGACTATTATTGTTACGGTCACCAACTGGAGTGCCCTTGAGAGCCCCCAGAGGGCACTCCACATCAGACTATTGTTATTCCCTCTCAAACTACAATTCCCATAATTCTCATTGTTCTCAGAACTGATTGTTTTCAGCTGTGTCTCATTATCCTGTTAAAGGAGAACTCCGGTCAATTTTAACATTGAGCTCATTTTTTTTGTAAATTTGGAGTGCTGTCAGTACAGAGAACAACGACAAAAATCGTTGTTGCCTACACCGTGTTATCCTCTTTTTAAAATTTGCACCCTGTTGACTTGCAATGGGGCAAGTTTTAAACCTTTATTGTGTCGAGGCTTCGAACCAATTCGACACCAGTCTCTACGGTGACCCCTAGTTGTCAGAACAGTGTAAATGCAACAAAAATGAGAAGACAGAGAACATCGCCCCCAGCTGTGAACCATTGAAATTTTTAAGTGTTTTGAAACGTTTCGAAACAATTTTGACGTAATGAAGCCTCGTTTATTGAAATCACGCGACTCTGGCAGTTTGATACACGCTCCGAACCATTGATTTGGAACAAAAGATTTATAAAGGTTTCGAAGCTTCATGAAGCAGTGTTTCGAAATTACCATCATTATATTTAACTGTTATTGTTTGTTTGTGTATGACCCTTGTCTGGATTTGGATTACGATTGTGGAAAACTCTTTAATTAAATACTGTATTTGGATCCTCAACCTTCTTGTCTCTGAACAGTAAGTGTAACAATTATTCTGTTGTGCGGAGATAAGAACTGATGACAACACGGCTTGATCTTTGGTTGACCAATCAGCGGAACCATGTAGAGATCGAATATTCAAGCTGTTTATCCATTTTGGTTTTAGTGTTTTTCAATTTGGCGGATTAGAACAAAATGTGATTAAAATAAAAATATGAAAAAAACGAGAAGGGTCAGATATGTGATAAAAACGGTTATACGAAAAAGAATACGAAAACGAGAAAACAAATTATTTGAAGGTACACAGACCATTTTTTTTTAAATGGTTATTTCCTTCTTTGTTTTTCCCTTCTCTTGCAGTATTGACATGCAGTACTGCAAGAGAAGTATTAGCAAAGAGTTCATAAATAAAATTATTCTCCTTTTGTTTGTAACATCACAATTTTCTTTCCAGATTCAAATAACTGCAAGCAGTGTCCAGGGGAATATTGGTCTAACGCTGAGAAAAATAAATGTGTGTTAAAGGCTGTCGAATTTCTGTCATTCACAGAAGTTATGGGTATAGTGCTAGTCTTTTTCTCACTATTTGGAGTTGGATTGACTATACTGGTGGCCATCCTGTTTTACAGCAAGAAGGACACCCCCATAGTAAAAGCCAACAACTCAGAGCTAAGCTTCCTCCTGCTCCTCTCATTGATTCTGTGTTTTCTCTGTTCACTTACTTTCATTGGTCGGCCCACGGAGTGGTCCTGTATGTTGCGACACACAGCGTTTGGGATCACTTTTGTCCTCTGTATCTCCTGTGTTCTGGGGAAAACAATGGTGGTGTTAATGGCCTTCAGGGCTACACTTCCAGGAAGTAATGTCATGAAATGGTTTGGGCCTGCACAACAACTACTCAGTGTGCTTGCCTTTACACTTATACAGGTTCTAATCTCTGTGCTATGGCTAACAGTATCTCCTCCATTTCCCAACAAAAATATGAAATATTACAAAGAAAAAATCATTCTTGAGTGCAGTCTGGGTTCTACTATAGGTTTCTCAGCTGCTCTGGGTTATATTGGTCTACTGGCTGTCTTGTGCTTCATGATGGCTTTTTTGGCTCGGACGCTGCCTGATAAATTCAATGAAGCCAAATTCATCACATTCAGTATGCTTATATTCTGTGCTGTATGGATTACATTTATCCCATCTTATGTCAGTTCTCCTGGAAAATTTACTGTAGCCGTGGAGATATTTGCCATTTTAGCTTCAAGCTTTGGTTTACTATTCTGCATATTTGCACCAAAATGTTATATAATCATGTGTAAGCCTGAACAAAATACAAAGCAGCATATGCTGGGAAAGTTTAACAAATAAACTGATTTAATTTAACTGTTCTTTTTCAATGCTATATATGTGGACAAAGTCATAACAATTTGACCATGTACAAAGTAGCTCTGTAGAACGTATGTGGTCCACGAGTTTGAGTCAGTCACTATGTTCTGTATGTTGTAGGTTTTCATGTTGCTAGTTGCATTAAATAATAGTTTAGGGTATTTTCTTACAAATTTCACACTGCTTTTTATGGTGGTATCTGAATTGTTGTAATATGTGTAAAACAGAGCTGTTACTTGCATGAATGGCATGTGGTAGGCCTACCTGAACTGTTAATCTGGCAGTTTTCAGTGCTAAAATTGGGTCTTTTCATTGGAAGAGATTGCAGCAGATGGTAGTTTAAATAATCTTTTATTTAAATGAAAAACTTAACTGACAAATATATTTATTGCTTGTGTGTATCTCTTTTACCGATCTAAAAGTGTGTAGAACTACTTTTTTATACATCCCATCTCAAGTACCCATTGATTCCAAAGCATAATTTAATACCAAACAGAGGCCATTAATATCCAGTTATTGGAGCCAAAGAAAGAGTGTGAGTGATTGTGTGTGAGAGAAAGATTGAACGTGTGAATTACTGAGTCTGTGCAGCACTCAACAGTGTTCGACAACAGCTTTAAAATAACTGGAATATTTTGGTGAAATGATATGGAACTGTAGTGCATTCAAGACCTGCCTGAAATATCTTTAGGCTTGCAGTTACATGAGCAATTTCAATTGGATGTGCGATATAGCTCTATATCAGCATGACTGTGATTGCCTACTCTATAGGTAGTGTAAATAAATAATGTCTCGGTTACTGTCGTAACCTCGGTTCCCTGAGATGAGGGAACGAGTATTGCATAAGGCTAGCTTACGCAATAGGAAAACTCCTTTTCTCGAGAATATTGAAACCAATTTTTTTAAACGCAGTGCAGCTGCACAGCATACACAGATGAGTGACTAGCGTGGTCATTGGCTGTGCTGCAGCAACTGCACGAACCTATGGCGAGGCGGCTCAGATGCGTGAACCAATCAGGCTGCTTCGCGCCCTAGTGTGTTTTTGGGGTTCTTGAGATGTTTTGACATGCCCTGACATTTGTGCTTTTTTCAGTTGCTTTTAAACATATGAATGGCAAAGGTGTAACTACACACTATTTTAGCACAAACAAGGCTACCATAACATGTGAGCAACATGTATGTACATGTTTGTATTTTTGAGAGAATAATGTTTATGCATGGTTATTGAAAAAACTAAAAATTAAAGTTTCTGAAATAAGGCCACAAAACACATATTAAATATGTGTCCACAAGACTTTTGACTAATGAATGTTGTCGCCAAGAGTTTTCGCTTCAGAATGATCTGAAAATCATCCTGCCTAATCATTCACATAAAACAATACATTGTTTAAACTTTATAAGACACGTTTTGTCTTACGAAATATGCGTGGGGGCATGAATGATCATGAATAATGATGTGATTCACACCTGAGAAGACAATGACCCACATAATGAGCTGCATAATGAGCCATTCATTTAGGTGTGTCACTGAGAGTACCACAAGTAAAGAATGTGAGGACTTATTTTGTATGCATGCAAATTGTATAATATCCAAGGTAAACATTTCTAGTAACTATGCAGTTAGTTCTCATACTGTATTTTCAGAAAGTTTTGCAATATATCCTCTCTCCAAATGTGTCACCAATAAAAAACAATAATAAACTACATGGTAAAGTTCGTAGACAAACTTTAAGTTGGCTTGAAAAAGCCTAGCAAGAAAGTTTAAAAAGTTTTAAAATGTTTTAGCATGGTTTAACATGATTTACCATGTTTCTAGTGGTTTACCACATTGCTAGCATTATTTACCATGGTTTACCACGTGATTTAGCATGATTTTGCATGTTTTAACATGACCATGGATGGATAGATAGATATATAGATATATAGATAGATAGATAGATCATCAAGATTAGTTAGAAAGAAAGATAGATAGTAAGAAAGATAGATTAGTTAGAAAGAAAGATTAGTTAGAAAGAAAGATTAGTTAGAAAGAAAGAAAGAATAGTTAGAAGAAAAAATAGATAGATTAATTAGAAAGAAAGAAAAGTTAGAAAGAAAGAAAGATAGCTTAGTTAGAAAGAAAGAAAGATTAGTTAGTAAGAAAGATAGATTGTTAGAAAGAAAGAAAGAAAGATTAGTAAAAAAGAAAGAAAGATTAGTTAGAAAGAAAGAATATTTAGAAAGAAAGAATGAAAAAGAAAGAAAAATTAAGATATAGATAGATAGATAGATAGATAGATAGATAAGTTAGTTAGAAAGAAAGAAAGATTAGTTGGTAAGAAAGAACGAAAGATTAGTTAGAAAGAAAGAAAGATAGATTGTTTAGAAAGAAAATAAATAAAGAAAGAAATGTTAGTTAGAAAGAAAGATTAGTTAGAAAAAGAAAGATTAGTTAGAAAGAAAGATTAGTTAGAAAGAAAGTAAGAATAGTTAGAAGAAAAAATAGATAGATTAATTAGAAAGAAAGAAAAGTTAGAAAGAAAGAAAGATAGCTTAGTTAGAAAAAAAGAAAGATTAGTTAGTAAGAAAGAATGAAAGATTAGTTAGAAAGAAAGAACGAAAGGTTAGTTAGAAAGAAAGAAAGGTAGATTGTTAGAAAGAAAGAAAGAAAGAAAGATTAGTAAAAAAGAAAGAAAGATTAGTTAGAAAGAAAGAAAGAATATTTAGAAAGAAAGAATGAAAAAGAAAGAAACATTAAGATAGATAGATAGATTAGTTAGAAAGAGAGAAAGAAAGACAGAAAGAAAGATTAGTTAGAATGAAAAAAGATTAGTTAGAAAGAAAGATAGATTAGTTAGAAAGAAAGAAAAGTTAGAAATAAAGAAAGAAAGAAAGATTAGTTAGACAGAAAGAAAGATATTTTAGTCAGAAAGAAAGAAAAGTTAGAAAGAAAGAAAGAAAAGTAAGAAAGAAAGATTAGTTAGAAAGAAAGATTAGTTAGAAAGAAAGAAAGAATAGTTAGAAAGAAAGAAAGAAAGAAAGAAAGAAAGAATAGTTAGAAAAAAGAAAGAAAGAATAGTTAGAAAGAAAGAAAAGTTAGAAAGAAAGAATAGTTTGAAAGAATAAAAGATAGATAGATAGATAGATAGATAGATAGATAGATAGACAGATAGATAGATAGATAGATAGATAGATAGATAGATAGATAGATAGATTAGTGAGATAGAAGAAGAGTAAGAAAGAAAAAAGTTAGAAAGAAAGAAAGAAAGAAAGAAAGAAAGATTAGTTAGAAAGAAAGAAATAATAGTTAGAAAGAAATTAAGAATAGTTAGAAAGAAAAAAGTTAGAAAGAAAGAAAGAAATAATAGTTAGAAAGAAATAAAGAAAGAATAGTTAGAAAGAAAGAAAGATTAGTTAGAAAGAAAGAAAGAAAGAAAGAAAGAAAGAAAGAAAGAATACATTATACACATAAAGTTTTAAGCAATTTGGGTAAAATAAGAGGGTGATTTCAAAGCATTTTGAAAGTGACACACTTCCTGCTGCCAGTTGGTGGCACTATAACTTTGACTCACAATAGTCACATCCATGTGATCGGCCTCTTACAACAATCACTCTTAATGTATTTGTGTGAATTAATGTATGCTAAAGTTATAACACACTTCCTTTTTCCCTTATTCGCCATAAATTTGTTTCCTCGCCACGGCCAAACCGTTTGAGATATCAAAAATCCGTCCGCAATTTCTCATCCTCAATGTCTTGACTTCATGCACACCGAGTTTGGTGGCGATTGAATTAATTCTATAGGAGGAGTACATTAAATTCCACAGCATGCGTTTCCAAACAACCCATAATAGCCGACTTCCTGTTGGGCTGGCGTATAACTTAAGAGTGCAAAAGTTGTTCGGCCCGATGAGATCTATATGTTTGCTGAGTTTCATATTAATTTATACAAGCTAGTTTGATCTATGGACCAAGTTTTCGGACCCCATTCAAGGGGGCGCTGTTGAGCCCCCCTGCCACGCCCGGGTACCAGCTTCAGCCCGGCCCTGATGGCCGCAGGTTCTGACCTATGTGTAAAGTTTCAAGAGTTTTCGAGCACGTTAAGGGCCCCAAAAGCCCTTGAAACCTTGAAAAACAATTATAAAAGCAAACCTCTCCTAACAGAAATATCCCCCCCACACACACAGAGAGGCAGAGAGAGAGAGAGAGAGAATTCTCCAAAAAATCACATTCAAACCAAAATATCTGACTTCCTGTTGGTCAGGGCTAATGACTGTAAATTAGAAAGTTGTCCGGCTCGATGAGACCAATATACATACTGATTTTTGTAACTGTTGGTAAAAATAACCCCCCCACTTTTGTCAAAAGCATTTTGAAAGTGACACACTGCTGAAGTTTCATCAAGATCAGTTAATGTATGCAGAAGTTATAACACTTCGTGTCTCTCTTTTCTCGCCATAAATTCGTTTCCTCGCCACGGCCAAACCGTTCGAGATGTCAAAAATCCGTCCGCAATTTAGCATCCTCAATGTCTTGACTTCATGCACACCGAGTTTGGTGGGGATGGGATGAATTTTCTAGGAGGAGTAGTTCACATTCCACAGCAAGCGTTTTCCAAACAACCCATAATAGCTGACTTCCTGTTGGGCTGGCGTGAAACTTGACAGAGGGAAAGTTGTTCGGCCCGATGAGATCTATATGTGTACCGAGTTTCATATTAATTCATGCAAGCGTGTTTGATATATGGACCAAGTTTTCAGACCTCGTTCAAGGGGGCGCTGTTGAGCCCCCCTGCCACGCCCGTTTCTGAAACTTTTCACATGTCTACTGGATAATAAATGTGATGTATCTTTCGAGTTTCATCCAATTTCAAGCATGCTAAGAGTCTCAAACGCATCCGAAAAGAATATTAAAGTTTGATGCGTTGCCACGGCAACAGTATCTAAGATATCAATAATCCTTTCACAGGTCTACATCTGCCTTGTGTCTACATTATACACATAAAGTTTGAAGCAAATCGGGTAAACATAAGAGGGTGACTTCAAAGAATTTTGAAAGTGACACACTTCCTGCAGCCAGTTGGTGGCGCTATAACTTTGACTCACAATAGTCACATCAATGTGATCGGCCTCTGAAAATGAACACACTGCTGAAGTTTTATCAAGATCAGTTAATGTATGCAGAAGTTATAACACACTTCCTGTTTCTCTTTTCTCGCCATAAATTCGTTTCCTCGCCACGGCCAAACCGTTCGAGATATCAAAAATCCGTCCGCAATTTAGCATCCTCAATGTCTTGACTTCATGCTGACCGAGATTGGTGGGGATCGGATGAATTCTGTAGGAGGAGTACATTAAATTCCACAGCATGCGTTTTTCAAACAACCCATAATAGCTGACTTCCTGTTGGGCGGAGCTAATAACATAGAGCACGGAAGTTGTTCGGCCCGATGAGATCTATATGTGTACCGAGTTTCATATTAATTCATCCAAGCGTGTTTGATATATGGACCAAGTTTTCAGACCCCATTCAAGGGGGCGCTGTTGAGCCCCCCTGCCACGCCCGGGTACCAGCTTCAGCCCGGCCCTGATGGCCGCGGGTTCTGACCTGTGTGCAAAGTTTCAAGAGTTTTTGACCATGTTAAGGCCCCCAAAAGTGCCCGAGAAGTAGAAAAAAAATAATAAATATAGCTGCGAGCAGCGATTACGGGCCCAAGCCGGTGGCACCGCAACCCCGGTGCCTTTAGTTACCTAAAGGCACCGGGGTGGCGGTACCGCCGGCTTTGGCCCTCCATCGCTGCTCGCAGCTATATTTATATATATATATACATACATACATACATACACACACATACATATATATGTATATATATATATATATATATATATATATATATATATATATATATATATTATTGTTCAAAAGTTTGGGGTCAGTAAGATTTTTAATGTTTTTAGGAGAAGTCTCTTCTGCTCACCAAGGCTGCATTTATTGATAAAAAAAAAAAAAAACAGTAATATTGTGAAATATTATTCCAATTTAAAACAGCTGTTTTCAATTTTTAAATATTTTACATAGTAATTCATTTCTGTGATCAAAGTTGAGTTTTCAGCATCATTACTCCAGTCTTCAGTGTCACATGATCCTTCAGAAATCATACTAATATGATGATTGATGCTCAATAAATATTCATTATTATTTTCAATGTTGAAAACAGTTGTGTACAGATTTTTTTTTTTCAAAATGCTTTGATGAATGTAAAGTTCAAAAGAACAGCATATATTTCAAATATATATATTTTTAACATTATAAATGTCTTTACTGTAACTGTTGATCAGTTTAACTCATCCTTCATAAATAAAAGTACTGATTTATTTTATTTATTTCCCCAAAAAATAAAATTTTAATTATTACTAACCCAAAACTTTTGAGCGGTAGTGTTTAACGTTACAAAAGCTTTAGATTTCAGATAAATGCTGTTCTTTTGAACTTTCTATTCATCAAAGACTGTACACAACTGTTTTCGACATTTAAAATAATAATGAATGTTTCTTGAGTATCAATCATCATATTAGAATAATTTCTGAAGGATCATGTGACAGTGACGACTGGAGTAATGATGCTGAAAACTCAGCTTTGATCACAGGAATAAATAACAGTTTAAAATATATTAAAATAGAAAGCAGCTGTTTTAAATTGGAATACTATTTTACAATATTACTGTTTTTGTTTGTATTTTTAATCAAATAAATGCAGCCTTGGTGAGCAGAAGAAACTTCTCTGTTATGTGCGCGCCACAGACTGCACGCACGTCCGCTTAGAGTTCCGCCTTTTGCCTTCCGTCAATATTACGTTATTAGAAAAATTTTTTTTAGAGAATCGATTTTTGGACATTTGTGAATCGATTCAGAATCGTCCACGTCCGCATCGCGATGCATCTAAGAATAATTTTTTTCTCCCACCCCTAGATTTCATACAACAGGTTAATAAACAGTTACAATTAAGTCACTTACATTTTAGATGCAATGTTGACTGTTTTTGTTCTGTTTCAGCAGCGAAAATAGTTAAACAAAGATCACGGCAGAACCATCACGCATCACGTGTTTTCTCATAACTGAACGATTCAGCATTTTTAACGAATCGGTTGACTCAAAGATTGAATGATCAATCCATAAACATCTGTCTTAATCATGATCGACTCATTCGAACAAATCGTTTGAACGAATGAATCAATGACTCGCTTATTAAGATGGATGCCTGGCGACACCTAATGGCGGTTTAGTGTTGTTTAAAAGCATCATTCTTTCCCACATGTGTGTGATTTGTGTGTGCAACATTATCATTATTTTTCTTACACTATTATATTAGCGATTTAAAAGCACCCACTCGTGTCACACGTCGATTAACCGGTGGGAAAATATCCTCAGACACATACCTAATACATGTATATTTAAATACAATATTGGCCTACCTGGTAAAAAGTTTTATATACTTTTTTGATGTCCTTTTGGACACAAGAGGGCAGTATAGCCCTATGTTTGCTTTTTTGTTGAACCAAATAGCACTAAATAGCCTGTTTTAACTTTTTCATTCTTCTTGAATTGCAAAAACAGAATAAAATGGGTTTAGTTGTGATATTTCTATACTTTTATATAGAAATAAATGGTATATAATTACATTTTTAGAAGATTTTTAGTGTTTCCTTTTTGGACATTATTTAATCCCTCGCCATAGCAAAACCGTTTGAGATATTTATTATCCATTCACAATTTAGCATATTTAATGTAGTTTCATCATGTTGAAAAAGTTTGGTACGAATAAAATAAATAGTTTAAGAGGAGTGGCTAAAAATTCAGAGGCTGATTTTGCAAAAAAATTCACATTCAGACCAAAATATCTGACTTCCTGATGCCCAGAGCTATTGAATGTAAATTAGAAAGTTGTCCGGCTTGATGAGAACAATATACAAACTATTTTTTCTTTACTGTAGTTAAAACTAACCCCGCCACTTTTGTCAAAAGCATGTTGAAAGT
This sequence comes from Squalius cephalus, assembly GCA_022829025.1. Taxonomy (NCBI): domain Eukaryota; kingdom Metazoa; phylum Chordata; class Actinopteri; order Cypriniformes; family Leuciscidae; genus Squalius; species Squalius cephalus. Next base: position 21,005,273 of record CM040798.1, read on the forward strand.
GACACACTTCCTGCTGCCAGTTGGTGGCGCTATAACTTTGACTCACAATAGCTACATCCATCTGATCGGCCTCTTACCACGAACACACTGCTGAAGTTTCATCAAGATCAGTTAATGTATGCAGAAGTTATTCCACTTCCGTGTTTCTCTTTTCTCGCCATAAATTCGATTCCTCGCCACAGCCAAACCGTTCGAGATATCAAAAATCCGTCCGCAATTTAGCATCCTCAAAGTCTTGACTACATGCACACCGAGTTTGAAGGGGACACGGTGAATTTTCTAGGAGGAGTATTTCACATTCCACAGCAAGCGTTTTCCAAACAACCCATAATAGCCGACTTCCTGTTGGGCTGGCGTAAAACTTGACCGGGGTAAAGTTGTTCGGCCCGATGAGATCTATATGTGTACCGAGTTTCATATTAATTCATGCGAGCGTGTTTGATATATGGATCAAGTTTTAGAACCCCGTTCAAGGGGGCACTGTTGAGCCCCCCAGCCATGCCCGGGTACCAGCTTCAGCCCGGCCCTGATGGCCGTGGGTTCTGACCTGTGTGCAAAGTTTCAAGAGTTTTTGAGCACGTTAAGGACCCCAAAAGCCCCTGAAACCTTGATTAACAATATAAAAGCAATAGTCAAATCCCCCCCTCCCCTCACACACACACAGACACAGAGAGAGGGAGAGAAAATTCTTCAGAAAATCCACATTCAAATCAAAATATCTCTCTTCCTGTTGGTCGGAGATGGTTCATGTAAATTAGAAAGTTGTCCGTCTTGATGAGAACAATACACATACCAAGTTTTGTTGCTGTTGATAAAACTAACCCCCCCACTTATGACTAAAGGTGGCGCTACTGAGCCCCTCACCACGCCCGTTTCTGAAACTTTGCACATGTCTACTGGATAATAAATGTGATGTGTCTGTCGAGTTTCATGCAATTTCAAGTATGTTAAGAGTCTCAAAAGCATAAAAAAAGAATATTAAAGTTTGATGCGTTGCCACGGCAACAGTATCTAAGATATCAATAATCCTTTCACAGGTTTACATCTGCCGTGTGTCTACATTGTACACATAAAGTTTGAAGCAAATCTGGTAAAAATAAGACAGTGATTTCAAAGCATTTTAATAGTGATGTACTTCCTGCTGCCTGTTGGTGGCGCTATAACTTTGACTCACAATAGTCACATCTGTGCGATCGGCCTCTTACAACGAACACACTGCTGAAGTTTCATCAAGATCAGTTAATGTATGCAGAAGTTATAACACACTTCCTGTTTCATTTTTTCGCCATAAATTCGTTTCCTCGCCACGGCCAAACCGTTCGAGATATCAAAAATCCGTCCGCAATTTAGCATCCTCAATGTCTTGACTTCATGCACACCGAGTTTGGAGGCGAATCGATGAATTCCCTAGGAGGAGTACATTAAATTCCACAGCATGCGTTTCCAAACAACCCTAAATAGCCGACTTCCTGTTGGGCTGGCGTAAAACTTAGAGCACGAAAGTTGTTCGGCCCGATGAGATCTATATGTGTACCGAGTTTCATATTATTACATGCAAGCGTGTCTGATTTATGGACAAGTGTTCGGATCCCGTTCCAGGGGGCGCTGTCGAGCCCCCCTGCCACGCCCGGGTACCAGCTTCAGTCCGGCCCTGATGGCCGCGGGTTCTGACCTGTGTGCAAAATTTCAAGAGTTTTCGAGCATGTTAAGGGCCCCAAAAGTGCCCGAAAGGTTGACAAAATAATAATAATAATAATAAATATAGCTGCGAGCAGCGATTACGGGCCCAAGCCGGTGGCACCGCAACCCCGGTGCCTTTGGTTACCTAAAGGCACCGGGGTGGCGGTACCGCCGGCTTGGGCCCTCCATCGCTGCTCGCAGCTATATTTATATATATATATATATATATATATATATATATATATATATATATATACATACATACACACACATACATATATATGTATATATATATATATATATATATATATATATATATATATATATATATATATATATATATATATATTATTGTTCAAAAGTTTGGGGTCAGTAAGATTTTTAATGTTTTTAGGAGAAGTCTCTTCTGCTCACCAAGGCTGCATTTATTGATTAAAAATACAAACCAAAACAGTAATATTGTGAAATATTATTCCAATTTAAAACAGCTGTTTTCAATTTTTAAATATTTTACATAGTAATTCATTTCTGTGATCAAAGTTGAGTTTTCAGCATCATTACTCCAGTCTTCAGTGTCACATGATCCTTCAGAAATCATACTAATATGATGATTGATGCTCAATAAATATTCATTATTATTTTCAATGTTGAAAACAGTTGTGTACAGATTTTTTTTTTCAAAATGCTTTGATGAATGTTAGTTCAAAAGAACAGCATATATTTCAAATATATATATTTTTAACATTATAAATGTCTTTACTGTAACTGTTGATCAGTTTAACTCATCCTTCATAAATAAAAGTACTGATTTATTTTATTTATTTACCCCAAAAATAAAATTTTAATTATTACTAACCCAAAACTTTTGAGCGGTAGTGTTTAACGTTACAAAAGCTTTAGATTTCAGATAAATGCTGTTCTTTTGAACTTTCTATTCATCAAAGACTGTACACAACTGTTTTCGACATTTAAAATAATAATGAATGTTTCTTGAGTATCAATCATCATATTAGAATAATTTCTGAAGGATCATGTGACAGTGACGACTGGAGTAATGATGCTGAAAACTCAGCTTTGATCACAGGAATAAATAACAGTTTAAAATATATTAAAATAGAAAGCAGCTGTTTTAAATTGGAATAATATTTTACAATATTACTGTTTTTGTTTGTATTTTTAATCAAATATATGCAGCCTTGGTGAGCAGAAGAAACTTCTCTGTTATGTGCGCGCCACAGACTGCACGCACGTCCGCTTAGAGTTCCGCCTTTTGCCTTCCGTCAATATTACGTTATTAGAAAAATATTTTTTTAGAGAATCGATTTTTTGACATTTGTGAATCGATTCAGAATCGTCCACGTCCGCATCGCGATGCATCTAAGAATAATTTTTTTCTCCCACCCCTAGATTTCATACAAATAAACAGTTACAATTAAGTCACTTACATTTTAGATGCAATGTTGACTGTTTTTGTTCTGTTTCAGCAGCGAAAATAGTTAAACAAAGATCACGGCAGAACCATCACTTATCACGTGTTTTCTCATAACTGAACGATTCAGCATTTTTAACGAATCGGTTGACTCAAAGATTGAATGATCAATCCATAAACATCTGTCTTAATCATGATCGACTCATTCGAACGAATCGTTTGAACGAATGAATCAATGACTCGCTTATTAAGATGGATGCCTGGCGACACCTAATGGCGGTTTAGTGTTGTTTATTCTTTCCCACATGTGTGTGATTTGTGTGTGCAACATTATCATTATTTTTCTTTCACTATTATATTAGCGATTTAAAAGCATCCACTCGTGTCACACGTCGATTAACCGGTGGGAAAATATCCTCAGACACATACCTAATAAATGTATATTTAAATACAATATTGGCCTACCTGGTAAAAAGTTTTATATACTATTTTGATGTCCTTTTGGACACAAGAGGGCAGTATAGCCCTATGTTTGCTTTTTTGTTGAACCAAATAGCACTAAATAGCCTGTTTTAACTTTTTCATTCTTCTTGAATTGCAAAAACAGAATAAAATGGGTTTAGTTCGATATTTGTATACTTTTATATAGAAATAAATGGTATATAATTACATTTTTAGAAGATTTTTAGTGTTTCCTTTTTGGACATTACTTTAATCCCTCGCCATAGCAAAACCGTTTAAGATATTTATTATCCATTCACAATTTAGCATATTTAATGTAGTTTCATCATGTTGAAAAAGTTTGGTACGAATAAAATAAATAGTTTAAGAGGAGTGGCTAAAAATTCAGAGGCTGATTTAGCAAAAAAAATCACATTCAGACCAAAATATCTGACTTCCTGATGGCCAGAGCTATTGAATGTAAATTAGAAAGTTGTCCGGCTTGATGAGAACAATATACAAACTATTTTTTCTTTACTGTAGTTAAAACTAACCCCCCCACTTTTGTCAAAAGCATGTTGAAAGTGACACACTTCCTGCTGCCAGTTGGTGGCGCTATAACTTTGACTCACAATAGCTACATCGATCTGATCGGCCTCTTACCACGAACACACTGCTGAAGTTTCATCAAGATCAGTTAATGTATGCAGAAGTTATTCCACTTCGTGTTTCTCTTTTCTCGCCATAAATTCGATTCCTCGCCACAGCCAAACCGTTCGAGATATCAAAAATCCGTTCGCAATTTAGCATCCTCAATGTCTTGACTTCATGCTGACTGAGTTTGGAGGTGATTGAATGAATTCTCTAGGAGGAGTACATCACATTCCACAGCAAGCGTTTTCCAAACAACCCATAATAGCCGACTTCCTGTTGGGCTGGCGTGAAACTTGACAGAGGGAAAGTTGTTCGGCCCCATGAAATCTATATGTGTACCGAGTTTCATATTAATTCATGCAAGCGTGTTTGATATATGGACCAAGTTTTCAGACCCTGTTCAAGAGGGCGCTGTTGAGCCCCCCTGCCACGCCCGTTTCTGAAACTTTTCACATGTCTACTGGCTAATAAGTGTTATGTGTCTGTCGAGTTTCATCCAATTTCAAGCATGTTAAGAGTCTCAAACGCATCCGAAAATAATATTAAAATTTGATGCGTTGCCACGGCAACAGTATCTAAGATATCAATAATCCTTTCACAGGTCTACATCTGCCGTGTGTTTACATTATACACATAAAGTTTGAAGCAAATCGTGTAAAATTAAGAGGGTGACTTCAAAGCATTTTGAAAGTGACACACTTCCTGCTGCCAGTTGGTGGCGCTATAACTTTGACTCACAATAGTCACATCCTTGTGATCGGCCTCTTACAACAAACACACTGCGAAAGTTTCATCAAGATCAGTTAATGTATGCAGAAGTTATAACACACTTCCTGTGTCCCATTAATCGCCATAAATTCGTTTCCTCGCCACAGCCAAACCGTTCGAGATATCAAAAATCCGTCCGCAATTTAGCATCCTCAATGTCTTGACTTCATGCACACCGAGTTTGGTTGTGATTGGACGAATATTCTAGGAGGAGTATTTCAAATTCCAGAGGATGCGTTTTTCAAACAACCCATAATAGTTGACTTCCTGTTGGGCTGGTGTAAAACTTAGAGCACGAAAGTTGTTCGGCCCGATGAGATCTATATGTGTACTGAGTTTCATATTATTATATGCAAGCGTGTTTGATTTATAGACCAAGTTTTCGGACACCATTCCAGGGGGCGCTGTCGAGCCCCCGTGCCACGCCCGGGTACCAGCTTCAGTCCGGCCCTGATGGCCGCAGGTTCTGATGTGTGTGCAAAATTTCAAGAGTTTTTGAGCATGTTAAGGGCCCCAA
>CM040798.1:21013261-21015761 GCA_022829025.1 Squalius cephalus
CTATGTATGACTTGAATTTTTTTTTTACTTTACTGTTTTAAAATTTAGAATAAAATTAGAATAAAATTCTTTTTAAAAACAGAATAAAATGGGTTTAGTTGTGATATTTGTATACTTTTATATAGAAATAAATGGTATAAAATTACATTTTTAGAAGATTTGAGGCTTTTAGTGCCTTTTGGAGGCTGATTTTGCAAAAAATCCACATTCAAACCAAAATATCTGACTTCCTGATGGTCGGAGCTAATGACTTTAAATTAGAAAGTTGTCCGGGTCGATGAGATCAACATACGTACTGAGTTGTGCTACTGTAGGTAAAACGACCCCCCCCACTTTTGTCAAAAGCATTTTGAAAGTGACACATTTCCTGCTGCCAGTTGGTGGCGCTTTAACTTTGACACACAATAGTTACATCCATCTGATAGGCCTCTTACCATGAACAAACTGCTGAAGTTTCATCAAGATCAGTTAATGTATGCATTAGTTATAACACTTCGTGTTTCTCTTTTCTCGCCATTAATTTGTTTCCTCGCCACAGCCAAACCGTTCGAGATATCAAAAATCCGTCCGCAATTTAGCATCCTCAATGTCTTGACTTCACGCTGACCGAGTTTGGAGGCGAATCGATGTATTTCCTAGGAGGAGTACATTAAATTCCACAGCAAGCGTTTCCAAACAACCCTAAATAGCCGACTTCCTGTTGGGCTGGCGTAAAACTTAGAGCACGAAAGTAGTTCGGCCCGATGAGATCTATATGTGTACCGAGTTTCAAATTAATTCATGCAAGCGTGTTTGATATATGGACCAAGTTTTAGAACCCCGTTCAAGGGGGCGCTGTTGAGCCCCCCTGCCACGCCCGGCTACCAGATTCAGCCCCGCCCTGATGGCCGCGGGTTCTGACCTGTGTGCAAAGTTTCAAGAGTTTTCGAGCACGTTTAGGGACCCAAAAGCCCCAGAAACCTTGAAAAACAAATGAAAAAGTAAATCTCACTCAACTGACAAATCACCCCCACCCCTCACACACTCAGAGACAGAGAGAGAGAGAAAATTCTCCAAAAAATCACATTCAAACCAAAATATCTGACTTTCTGTTGCTTTGAGCTAATAAGTGTAAATTAGAAAGTTGTCCGGCTCGATAAGAACAATATACATACCAAGTTTTGTGATTCTAGGTAAAACTAAGCCCCCATTTTTGACTAAAGGTGGCGCTACTGAGCCCCTCACCACGCCCGTTTCTGAAACTTTGCCCATGTCTACTGGATAATAAGTGTGATGTGTCTGTCGAGTTTCATGCAATTTCAAGTATGTTAAGAGTCTCAAAAGCATCAAAAAAGAATATTAAAGTTTGATGCGTTGCCATGGCAACAGTATCTAAGATATCAATAATCCTTTCACAGGTCTACATCTGCCGTGTGTCTACATTATACACATAAAGTTTGAAGCAAATCGGGTAAAAATAAGAGAGTGATTTCAAAGCATTTTGAAAGTGACACACTTCCTGCTGCCAGTTGGTGGCGCTATAACTTTGACTCACAATAGTCACATCCTTGTGTTCGGCCTCTTACAACGAACACACTGCTGAAGTTTCATCAAGATCAGATAATGTATGCTGAAGTTATAACACACTTCCTGTGTCCCTTATTCGCCATAAATTCGTTTCCTTGCCACGGCCAAACCGTTCGAGATATCAAAAATCCGTCCGCAATTTAGCATCCTCAATGTCTTGACTTCATGCTGACCGAGATTGGAGGCGATTGGATGAATTCTCTAGGAGGAGTACATTAAATTCCACAGCATGCATTTCAAAACAACCCATAATAGCCGACTTCCTGTTGGGCTGGCGTAAAAAGTAAAAGTACGAAAGTTGTTCGGCCCGATGAGATCTATATGTGTACCGAGTTTCATATTATTACATGCAAGCGTGTCTGATTTATGGACCAAGTTTTCGGACCCCGTTCAAGGGGGCGCTGTCGAGCCCCCCTGCCACGCCCGGGTACCAGCTTCAGCCCGGCCCTGATGGCCGCGGGTTCTGACCCGTGTGCAAAGTTTCAAGAGTTTTCGAGCACGTTAAGGGTCTCAAAAGTGCCCGAAAGGTTGACAGAAAAATAAGAATAATAATAATAATAATAAATAATCCTACCGAAAACAATAGGGCCTTCGCCCTTTCAGGGCTTGGGCCCTAATAATCCTACCGGAAACAATAGGGCTCTTCGCCCTTTCAGGGCTTGGGCCCTAATAATAATCCTACCGAAAACAATAGGGCCTTCGCCCTTTCAGGGCTTGGGCCCTAAATATAGCTGCGAGCAGCGATTGCGGGCCCAAGCCAGTGGCACCGCCAACCTGGTGCCTTTAGTTACACTAAAGGCACCGGGGTGGCGGTGTCACCGGCTTGGGCCCTCCATCGCTGCTCGCAGCTATATATATATATATATATATATATATATATATATATATATATATATATATATATCAGACAAGTAATATTCTTTGTCTTGTCACT
>CM040798.1:21020761-21073261 GCA_022829025.1 Squalius cephalus
CCTGGTAAAAAGTTTTATATACTATTTTGATGTCCTTTTGGACACAAGAGGGCAGTATAGCCCTATGTTTGCTTTTTTGTTTAACCAAATAGCACTAAATAGCCTGTTTTTAACTTTTTCATTCTTCTTGAATTGCAAAAACAGAATAAAATGGGTTTAGTTGTGATATTTGTATACTTTTATATAGAAATAAATGGTATATAATTACATTTTTAGAAAATTTGAGGCTTTTAGTGTTTCCTTTTTGGACATTACTTTAATCCCTCGCCATAGCAAAACCATTTGAGATATTTATTATCCGTTCACAATTTAGCATATTTAATGTATTTTCATAATGTTGAAAAAGTTTGGTGGGAATAAAATAAATAGTTTAATAAATAGTGGCTAAAAATTCAGAGGCTGATTTTGCAAAAGAATCCACATTCAGACCAAAATATCTGACTTCCTGATGGCTGGAGCTAATGAATGTAAATTAGAAAGTTGTCCGGCTTGATGAGAAAAATATACAAACACATTTTTTTTTACTGTATTTAAAACTAACCCCCCCACTTTTGTCAAAAGCATGTTGAAAGTGACACACTTCCTGCTGCCAGTTGGTGGCGCTGTAACTTTGACTCACAATAGTTACATCCATCTGATCGGCCTCTTACCACGAACACACTGCTTAAGTTTCATCAAGATCAGTTAATGTATGCAGAAGTTATTCCACTTCGTGTTTCTCTTTTCTCGCCATAAATTCGATTCCTCGCCACGGCCAAACCGTTCGAGATATCAAAAATCCGTCCGCAATTTAGCATCCTCAAAGTCTTGACTACATGCACACCAAGTTTGGAGGGGACACGGTGAATTTTCTAGGAGGAGTATTTCACATTCCACAGCAAGCGTTTTCCAAACAACCCATAATAGCCGACTTCCTGTTGGGCTGGCGTAAAACTTGACGGGGGGAAAGTTGTTCGGCACAATGAGATCTATATGTGTACCGAGTTTCATATTAATTCATGCAAGCGTGTTTGATATATGGACCAAGTTTTAGAACCCCGTTCAAGGGGGCGCTGTTGAGCCCCCCAGCCACGCCCGGGTACCAGCTTCAGCCCGGCCCTGATGGCCGTGGGTTCTGACCTGTGTGCAAAGTTTCAAGAGTTTTCGAGCACGTTAAGGGTCCCAAAAGCCCCTGAAACCTTGAAAACAAACATTAAACTCAACAGACAAATCCCTCCCACCCCTCACACACACAGAGACAGACACAGAGAGAGAAAATTCTCCAGAAAATCCACATTCAAACCAAAATATCTGACTTCCTGGTGGTCTGAGGTTATGACTGTAAATTAGAAAGTTGTCCGGCTTGATGAGAACAATACACCTACCAAGTTTTGTGATTCTAGGAAAAACTAAGCCCCCATTTTTGACTAAAGGTGGCGCTACTGAGCCATTTCACCACGCCCGTTTCTGAAACTTTGCACATGTCTACTGGATAATAAATGTGATGTGTCTGTCGAGTTTCATGCATTTTCAAGCATGTGAAGAGTCTCAAAAGCATCCGAAAAGAATATTAAAGTTTAATGCGTTGCCACGGCAACAGTATCTAAGATATCAATAATCCTTTCACAGGTCTACATCTGCCGTGTGTCTACATTATACACATAAAGATTTAAGCAAATCGGGTAAAAATAAGAGGGTGATTTCAAAGCATTTTGAAAGTGACACACTTCCTGTTGCCAGTTGGTGGCGCTATAACTTTGACTCACAAATGTCACATCCATGTGATCAGCCTCTTACAACTAACCATAGACAGTAAAAGAAATGGACAGAGCCATCTCATTGGATCTCAATTGAGACAAGTGAAGCCCATTTTTAGCGATTTTCTAGCACTTCAGTTCCTGACGCGCAGACTCAAACCGACTCAAACTAAGCTTGATGACGTGAGCAACCTGTCTGACAGATGTAAATCTTCTAGTAGCTGTGCGTGCAAACTGCCAACGAATCTTGCAGAGACGGCGAGCTTGAGAAGAGTTCTTTGGCGCGAGTGAGCAGGAGTAAGTATTCTGATTAATTATTTTGTATAGTATTTATTTTATTTTATTTATTTTATTTTATAGTATTTATTTTAAAATGTAACGCCAGTACGCCATATTAAGTTAATGCATACTATTAAGAAGTTATGTAAAATGATGTTCAAGAACTTGTGATATGAATTCATACCCAATAGTTATTTAACCGCCCAGGGATCGAATATTTTAAATATAATTTAAGCACTGGGAACTTGGGCATTGGTAAATATGCTTGCTGGCCACATAATTTATTATTAACATGATTGTAACTTGATGCACATTGATTATGTTGTATAACGTTAATGGGCGCCGAATATACAAAATGGCGTTAACTGTTATCTACACATCTACATCGCAAGAGAAATGGACGAATGAGTCATATAAAAAAAAGTTATTCAGTAAATCGCTTGGACAAAAGCGTCTGCTTTGGCCTGTTAAATAACATATAGATAATAAATGGACAATAACGAATTTCACCAATAACATCTATAACTAATGGTTGCCCTTTTCATTTTTCTTTCCTCATAGGTTCAAATACAAACTTTTCTACTTTTCTGTTAGCAGTAGAAGACAATCTTACACCATGTCTAACTATGCCACCAACAAAGGTAAGCCATATTAATATAGTATAATTTAGAAATAGTATAAAATATGGAAAGCAACACCGTAAGAGATAATAAAATAATAAATTAACCTTGTGTAATACCTATTGTCATATTATTATTTCAGTGAACAGATGAGCAATTAATTTGTGTTTTATTGTATATTTGCATAGACTTTTTTTTCTGTTTTGTTCGGATAGAAATAAAACAATGGCCAGAGACAAGTTACTTGTGTGTGTTAAAATCTGTTTACTGATACTGACAAAACAGTGTTTTGATTGTGATTGCTCTATGCTATTAACAGGTCCAGTGATTTGGATCATCGGGAGTAGCTACATTCGTCGTGGGGAAGAAAGGGCCAGAGAGACCATCGGGGCCAATCTTGGCCTAGCGGCCAAGGTTCACTGGTTTGGCTGGGGTGGACTTCGATGGCACGGACTCCTTCCTTTCTTCTACCGGTCCCTCAGAGGAAGAGCAGCCCCGGATGTCCTGCTGATTCACTGCGGCGGGAACGACTTGGGATGCAGGAAGAGCATCGATCTCGTCGCAGCGATGAAGCAGGATCTGCAACATCTCTATCGGCGTTTCCCTCAGATGACCATTGTGCTGTCTGACATCACCCAGAGACGTCGGTGGAGATCGGGCCTTCCGGGGAAAATTGACAAGTCCCGTAAATGGGTGAACAGTGTCATGGCTACCTTTGTCTTGGGAATGCAGGGGGGTATTGTGCATCACCCTCAAATTGTATTTAACAAGCTTCAACTGTTTCTAAGGGACGAAGTTCATTTATCACCTAGGGGTAATGATATTTTTTTAAATAATTTAGCTGAAGGCTTGAGAGTCTTAATCCAGTAGGGGTGATGCTGGATTAAACCTCTCAGCATGTTTTTAACTTGAAACAGTTGAAGATTGTTAAATTGTTTTGGGGTTGTGTATGTGCCTTTTGTCTTTAGTTTAATACATGATCACATTGGTAGACATAACACTGTTCAATAGTCACTGCTCTTTCTCCCCCCACCCTTCTTTCTCCCCCACCCTTCTTTCTCCCCCCACCCTTCTTTCTCCCCCCACCCTTTCTCCCCTCCGTGCCATTCATGTATCACCCTAGCCATCCACCCCATGGCCTCTCACTTTTCTTCCCCACGACGAATGTAGCTAGAGAGGGGATCAATTTTAAAAAAAAAAAATTACTTTTTTTAAAAAAAATTGTGTTTCAATAAATAAATATTTATTAACGAAATGATTGAATATTTATTATCAAAACGCACAGTAGACACTTCAAGTAGACATACTTTGACAGAAATTTCATGTGGTTTTATTACTTTTGGTTTAGAACTTCGTAATGATACATATTAGTCATTAGCCTACACAGTGAATATTGATAAGGGAGATGTCAAGACACCTTTAGATTACATTAGATTTATCTTTATTGTCAATGTGTAGAGTACAAGTACAGAGACAATTCAATGCAGTTAGTGTCTAACCAGAAGTGCAAAAAAAAGTGTGGTATAGACATAGTGTATTATAAACAGTAAATGAAATGAAAGTAGTATACAGTTAACCTAGTGGTATGGTTTACAGTAAGGATATTCATTTCAAATTTATTTGTATAGCGCTTTTCACAATACATATTGTTTCAAAGCAGCTTTACAGAAAATGCATTTCAGAAATGTACACATAAAAATACAGTTAGTTAATCATGTATTAATTTAGGGCATAACATATCACCAGCGTCGAGTTGTCTCTTCACAGGTGTTGGGGCATCTGAGGTCTCCATGAGAGGCTGGATACAAACAAGCTGACGTAGTCTATAACAGAAAAGCAGATGGGAAATAATTAGCATAGCTACTTTTCATAATATTAATGCATTTGGTCTGATTTAACTAGTATAAAAGGTATGAGATGCATTATGTGAATGCTTGGCTAAAGAGTTTAATCTAGTTTTAAACTGGGACAGCGAGTCTGAGCCTCAAACAATATCAGGAAGGCCATTCCAGAGTTTAGGAGCTAAATGTGAAAACACCCTCCCTCCTTTAGTGGACTTAGATATCCTAGGAATGACCAGAAGCCTCGAATTTAGTGATCTTAACACTAGAAGTGCCAGAATTCCATAACTACTAGAACTGCCGCAAGCGGTCATTTTGACCGCTATATTCCAAACTCTATATCTTTAATGATAAATACCCAATTGAGAGATTAATGCATTTATTATATTAATATGTCTTTAAAAAACAAAACAACACCGAACTGTACATTTAAACAAGTTTAATTATACATTTATAAATAAATAATATCCGTAGATGTCCTGAACAAAATGACGGAGTAGTAGGCCTATTTGTTTACACAGTTCGATCGCGTCGCGCCCGCCGACACACACACACACACACACACACACACACACACACCAACCATATTCCAGTATTGCAATCTTGACATTGCAGCCTGTTCATTATAGCCACAATAAAATATAATAATAAAATAGTCAACCTAACATATAAAAATTCCACTGCTCTGTTTGTAGCCTAGTAGGCTAGCCTACAATTCGTACCATTTTGCGCATGTGAAGAGGATGATTTTTTCCGTCGATATTGGAACGTGAGTGAAGTACAAAGCCTATAATAAAGAAATAGTTTACCATCCAAATACATCGCAAATGTTGAAACATTTTGATAATTTCTAATTAGAAAGTTACGTGAGCCTAACGCCGCTTACTTTCACTTTCGCTTATAACGCATTTCATTTTGGCTTGTTTATAGTTATTTTTTCATTCTTGTTCTGTTCTGAATATCATTACATTTAAATGATTTGTTGTTGAATATGTTTAGTGTATTTTTAACCACATTTTATTGTTGTGTATATTGGTATAGCCTATAATAATACCGCGAAATTCCGTGCGGTCAATATGACCGTCTATGGCCGAAATAGGTAAATATGTTCATTTGTTTTTTTGCCTTATGTGTAATTTATATGAAAAACATTTTAAATGAAAATACAGACACTTTTAGGAAAAGTCAGGTACCAGCAGGATTGTATTTATTTTTTCAACAAAGTTATTGCAGATATAAAATTCAAAACGGTCAAAATGACCGCCATGGCCGTTCTAGTGTTAAAGAGCGTGATGGATTGTAGGGCAATAGAAGATCCGTTAAATACACTGGAGCTAAACCATTTAGGGCTTTATAGGTCAGTAGCAATACTTTGTAATTGATAGAGAACTTAATAGGTAACCAGTGTAGAGATGATAGAATTGGTGTTATATGATCATATTTTCTTGATCTAGTAAGAACTCTAGCGGCTGCATTTTGGACTAACTGTAGCTTGTTTACTGAGGATGCAGGACAACCAGCTAATAAAGCATTACAGTAATTACAATTGTGTGTCTGAAGCAATAATATTTCGATTTTCTGGTTTAATCACAATTCGATTTTTCATAGATCCTACAGTGGATTTATTGTTTGACCTAACTAAACGAGGAATAGACACAGTTTCTATATAATGTTCTACAATGTACTTATATCAATTAAGTTGGGACAGCAAAGACTGTGATTTGGACTTTTACTTACTAGTCATATGGAGTGTAACGTCTTGGAGATGTTGTCCGACAGAAGAGCCGCTCCGATTCTGCTGGGGTGAAGGCCATCAGCACGGAAGAGCCTAGGTCGCTCCCAGAACAGATTCAAATTATTTACAAAGAGCAGTTTCTGTTCATTACACCATGACATTAACCATTCATTTAGAGCAAATAATCTACTGAACCTTTCATGTCCTTGTATGTGGGAAGCGGTCCAGACACGATGATCGTTGCTTCAGGCGATGTGCTGCGTACCGTCTCAATCAGGCTCCTGTAGTCCTTCTTCAGAACATCCGTCTGCTGCAGCCTGATGTCGTTCACTCCAGCGTGCAGCACGACAGCTCCGACGCGCTCGTCACCGTTCAGGATCTCGGGAACCTGGCAAGCAATATCTAGAACACGAGCACCAGGAAAGCAGTGACTGCGCACCTTACCTTTACCTGAGGTAGCGTGGACGTGCCGGACGATGGAATCGATATGTAAAGTATATTAACGGTAGCATAAGAGCAGAACACATGGGTATGCACTGCAGTATGAACAATATAGACAAATACAAACAATACAATATAAACTACAGATGTTGTCTGAGTTATCTAACTTAACTTGGCTTAACAGCCAAGTGACTAATTATAACGTCTCGGTTACTGATGTAACCCTCGTTCCCTGAAGGAGGGAACGGGAGACGTAACGTCGACGTGACGACGTAATTGGGATCACTTCAGGGAGCCCTATCAACTTCGAGTGTCTACAGAACGAGCCAATGAACGTTGGCGTGTGTGAATCGCGTCACGCGCCCCCGCCCCGCAGCGCGGGTATAAACAGGAAGCGGGCGCACGCACACATTGTTTTTCGCTGAGGAGCCGAGATTTGTGACGGCCATGCAGCGATGGTCAGCAACGGTGGCGACGGGACGTTACGTCTCCCGTTCCCTCCTTCAGGGAACGAGGGTTACATCAGTAACCGAGACGTTCCCTTTCAGTCGCTCACGTTCGACGTAACGTCGACGTGACGACGTAATTGGGATCCCATGGAAAACGCCACGGTTGCTGCCACATCCAGCGCCCTACGCAAGACTCTCAGACCCCCAACTGCTGGGGCGGAAGATCTGCGTAGAGGGAGTTCAACTGCTGTTCCATTATACCCCACACAGCGGAACTCTTGGATAACACTGGGAAAGCGTACCTCTCCAGGGGAAAGAACGCTGCGGAGCCACATCCTGCCCGAAGGGAGGTAACATGTGGAGAATACACATATGGACTGGCCGAAGGGGCAGTGCGACATATGGAATGTCACTGGGGTGGCTCCACCCGAAGGGGGAGACACACCGGACAGTGACGGCAGAGCAGACTCTGCCAAGGGAAGACACGGGCTCACCGCAGGGAACTGGTCGTGGAAGAATACACATATGGGATCGCCGCAGGGATCACCACATATGGAACCCAGCCTAGCACAAGTTACACAAGCATACGAGCACTAGGCCTGGCGTCGGACGCTCCGCAACGTCCGACTGCCGAAGGGGTGCGGAGGAACTCACAGGGTTCGCCAATGGGGAACTCGACTGGAGTAAAAAGCGCACGTATCCGTTCCTAGGAAGGGAGTGGCGCAGCAAGCCGACACTAGAGCGGGAACTTCGGTGTTACCGGCTAGTAGAAGCGAGCACACAGGAAGAAACCGGCTCAACACGTAAGCTATAAAACCTAGCGAACGTGTTAGGTGTCGCCCAGCCCGCAGCTCTACAGATGTCTGTCAGCGAGGCGCCGTGAGCCAGCGCCCAGGAAGAAGCGACACTCCTAGTGGAGTGGGCTTTCAACCCAGGCGGGCAGGGCACGCCTTGGGCTTCGTAAGCCAAGGCGATGGCATCCACTATCCAGTGGGCCATCCTCTGCTTGGAGACAGCCTTCCCTTTCTGCTGGCCTCCGTAACAGACGAAGAGCTGATCTGAGGTCCTGAGGCTTTGCGTTCTGTCCACGTACAGACGCAGAGCGCGAACGGGACAGAGAAAAGCCAGGGCTGGGTCTGCCTCCTCCGAAGGCAGCGCTTGCAGGTTCACTACCTGGTCCCGGAAGGGAGTGGTAGGAACCTTGGGCACGTATCCGGGCCGGGGTCTCAGGATAACGTGAGAGTTATCCGGGCCGAATTCTAGGCACGATTCGTCGACCGAAAATGCATGCAGGTCCCCTACCCTCTTGATAGAGGCCAATGCAACCAGGAGTACTGTCTTATAGGACAGAATTTTTAACTCAGCTGATTGCAGAGGCTCAAAGGGTGGTCTCTGAAGTGCCGAAAGGACCAGAGACAAGTCCCAAGAGGGTATAGAGAGTGGGCGAGGAGGATTCAGTCTCCTCGCTCCCCTCAGGAACCTGACGATCAGGTCATGCTTTCCCAAAGACTTACCATCAACAGCATCGTGATGTGCGGCAATAGCGGCAACATACACTTTAAGGGTGGAGGGAGACAGCCTTCGCTCCAGCCCTTCTTGCAGGAAGGAAAGCACGGCTCTGATCGAGCAAGATCGGGGGTTCTCCTCATGAGAGGAGCACCAGTCAACGAACAGGTTCCACTTCAATGCATAGAGGCGCCTCGTAGAGGGGGCTCTAGCGGAAGTGATGGTGTCAACTACCGCAGGGGGTAGGTCACTTAGAACCTCCGCGTCCCGTCCAGGGACCAGACATGGAGTTTCCAGAGGTCTGGACGCGGGTGCCATAGGGTGCCCCGTCTCTGAGAGAGCAGGTCCTCTCTCAGAGGGATGGGCCAGGGAGGGGCTGTCGCGAGGAGCACTAGTTCCGGGAACCAGGTCCGGTTGGGCCAATACGGCGCAACTAACAAGACCTGCTCCTCGTCCTCCCTGACTTTGCACAAGGTCTGTGCAAGAAGGCTCACTGGGGGAAACGCATACTTGCGAAGGCCCCGGGGCCAGCTGTGTGCCAGAGCATCCGTGCCGAGGGTCCCCTCGGTCAGAGAATAGAACAACTGGCAATGAGACGTGTCCGGGGCGGCAAACAGATCTACCTGAGCGGTCCCGAAGCGCCTGAAAATCAGCTGGACCACCTGGGGATGGAGTCGCCATTCTCCCGGTAGCACCTGCTGCCGTGAGAGCTCGTCGGCTGCACGGTTGAGCAGGCCCGGAATGTAAACGGCACGAAGCGACCTCAGATGCTTCTGACTCCAAAGGAGGAGATGGCGGGCGAGTTGTGACATGCGGCGGGAGCGTAGACCACCTTGGCGGTTGATGTACGCAACGGTCGCAGTGCTGTCCGTACGGACCAGTACGTGCTTGCCTAGTAGCAGCGTTTTGAAACGGCTCAGTGCAAGACGTACTGCTAACAACTCGAGGCAGTTGATGTGCCAATGCAGTTGAGGCCCCGTCCACAGACCTGAAGCTGCATGCCCGTTGTACGTGGCCCCCCAGCCGGTGGTAGAGGCATCCGTGGAGACCACAGAGTGCCTGGACACTTGTTCCAGGGGAACACCTGCCCGCAGGAACGAAGGGTCCGACCACAAGCTGAGAGTTTGGCGACAGTGCGGAGTCACTTGGACCCGGCACGAGCCGCTCTGCCACGCCCATCTCGGGACTCGATCGTGGAGCCAGTGTTGGAGCGGCCTCATATGAAGCAATCCGAGCGGCGTAACCGCGGCTGCAGATGCCATATGCCCCAGGAGCCTCTGAAACAGTTTCAGTGGTGCCGCTGTTCTGCGTCTGAGCGTGCTCACGCAGTTCAACACTGACTGGACACGGGCCTCGGTGAGGCGCGCTGTCATGTTGATCGAGTCCAACTCCATACCAAGAAAAGAGATCCTCTGCCCGGGGGTGAGTTTGCTCTTTTCCCTACTAAGCCGAAGCCCTAGATGGCTGAGGTGACTGAGCACCATGTCCCTGTGTTCGCACAACTGCTCTCTCGACTGGGCCAGAATCAGCCAGTCGTCGAGGTAGTTGAGGATGCGAACACCACGCTCGCACATGGGAGCAATGGCCGCCTCCGCGACTTTCGTGAAGACGCGGGGCGACAGGGCCAGCCCGAAGGGTAAGACCTTGTACTGATATGCCCGTCCCTCGAACGCAAAGCGGAGA
Source organism: Squalius cephalus (assembly GCA_022829025.1). Classification (NCBI taxonomy): domain Eukaryota; kingdom Metazoa; phylum Chordata; class Actinopteri; order Cypriniformes; family Leuciscidae; genus Squalius; species Squalius cephalus. The sequence continues at coordinate 21,031,052 of CM040798.1, forward strand.
AACGGGCTGTGTCGAGGGAGAATCGAGACATGAAAGTACGCGTCCTTCAGGTCGATCGCTGCAAACCAATCTTGGGGACGGATGCATTTGAAAATGCGTTTCTGCGTAAGCATCTTGAACGGTAGCCTGTGAAGGGACCGGTTCAGGACGCGCAGGTCCAAGATTGGTCGTAACCCACCACCTTTCTTGGGTACAATGAAGTACGGGCTGTAGAAGCCGGTCTTCATATCGGCTGGAGGGACCGGCTCGATCGCGTCCTTCGCCAGTAGGACTGCGATCTCCGCCCTGAGCATGGGGGCATTGTCGGCCAGAACACGGGTGAACAGGATGCCCTTGAAAGCAGGGGGGCGCCGGGCGAACTGAATCGCATAGCCGAGTCTGATGGTACGGATGAGCCAGCGAGACGGGCTGGGAAGCGTTAACCAGGCTCCCAGAGACCGAGCAAGCGGGACTAACGGCACCACAGACGTACCCGGGGTGGGGCAGCGCGGCGGAATGCAGGGACCCGACTCGGACGGCACAGCGGCCCGAAGTGGGGTCTGAGTGTGTGGTGCAGCACATACCTGCTTCCGTCGAAGGGCAGAGTGAGTGTGTGGAGGCGACAGCACGTCCGGAACACAGCCACTGCTGCTCGCTGGCGATGAAAGAGGGGCTCGGGAGTGACAAGGCATGGCGGCGTCGTCGACTGCCAAGCGCGCCCTCTTGGGGCCCAGAGGTTTCAGAAATTGCTCTTTTTTTGAAAATGTGGGTACCACTGACCCGTGGGTCAGTGGCGGAACAAAAAGAAAAGGAAACAAAAGATTCTCCGCCCGGCCCTCCACCGGGGGAAGGAGTGGCGCCTTCGCCATCTCCTGAAGAGCAACTTGATCCACCTCCGGGCCGCCCGTCTCAGGGTCGTTTGCACCATCGCTTGCCTCCTGGTTTGGCAGCGGCCTGGACGGGCGGGGTCGGCTTCCTGCGGCTTGCTCCACGCTGAGGCCTGGATGATGGCTGCTGCTGCTGGGGCTTGGCGGGAGCGGAGGACGCCGCAGAAGGCCGACCACGGCGACGAGTAGACGGAGGGTCTGCGGCCGGCGGACGGGTGGGAGCAGCAGGGGTCCGCCGGGGCAGGATGTGCCGGATGGCCTCCGTCTGCTTCTGTGCGGCCGAGAACTGTTGGGCAAAGCTCTCGACCGCGTCGCCGAACAACCCAACCTGGGAAAGAGGGGCATCCAGGAACCGATATTTATCGGTGTCCCTCATATCCGCCAGGTTGAGCCAAAGGTGGCGTTCCTGGACCACCAGAGTGGACATCGCCTGACCAACCGAACGTGCGGTTTCCTTCGTCGCCCGGAGGGCGAGGTCGGTTGCCACACGGAGCTCCCGGAGGAGCTCTGGGTCAGAACCACCCTCGTTCATGTCCATGAGCGCCTGGGCCTGGTGGACCTGCAAAAGCGCCATGGCATGGAGGGCGGAAGCAGCCTGTCCATAGGCCTTATAAGCCTTCGCCGTTAAGCCGGACGAAAACTTACAGGCCTTGGACGGGAGGCGTGGATTACCCCGCCAAGAGGAAGCGGACGCCGGACACAACTGCATCGCGACGGCCCGCTCCACTGGGGGGATATCCACATACCCCTTAGCTGCCCCGCCGTCGAGGGTGGCGAGGGGTGAGGAGCCACTAGAACGGCTTCGGGCACTATACGGTGCCTTCCACGTCCTAGAGAGCTCCTCATGCACTTCCGGAAAGAAAGGTACCGGGGCGGCGCACTGAGAACCAGCACGGCCCGCCCCGAGAAACCAATCGTCCAACCGAGAAGGTTCGGGACGTGGTGGAGGATTCCACGCAAGCTCGACCTTCTCGGCGGCCCGGGAAAGCATAGCAGTCCATTCTGGATCTGGCTCGGACAACGCTACACACCCCGAGGGGGGCAACGCAGCCGAGTCGTCATTTCCAGAGGACAGCTCCCCCTCCGATGCTGCGATCGACATCTGATCGTCAGCCGGAGCCCCAAAGGAAACGGTTGGCCGTTCCGGAGAAGGACCAAGACGTTCACTAAGGAGCCCCAATGGCGACAGCGCTTGTGAGGCGTGAGGGGCCCGCGGAGGATGACTCGACGGGGAAGCCCTCACGGTAATCCTCAGATCACCCTGGTCATGCACCGAAGTAGGTCTATTCTGCGAGGCAGAATAGACACTAGATCGGGGCATAGGCGAGGGGACTGCACCTCCCTTGAGGTAAGCGAGTCTCGATCTCAGCGCTGCGATAGTCATATTCCCGCAATGGGAACATGAACTATCCACAAAAGCTGCCTCAGCGTGTTGAATGCCCAAACAAGAGAGGCAACTGCTGTGGCCATCTGCTGGTGCCAGGGAACGACGGCATCCAGAAACGCACAAGCGGAATGACATCTTGAAAAAGACGCAGGGTCACGCTTGTGTTGCTCTTTTAGTAAAAATAAAAAAGGATTTAGAAAACTCTCTTTTGTGTTGAGGCACCCAGGGGTAGCCGCAGTGTGAATGCACACACAGGGGAAACGCCCACCGAACCGACACACACACACACAAACACAAACACAGTGCTGTGAAAACAGCAGTTGAGAGCTGCAATGCTCGCGGCCACCGCTGATCGCGCCGTCACACCAACACAGGAACAGAGAGATGATCCTCTTTTTGAAGTCTTCAAAGGCTGATTCTGATAGACAAAAAGTCTCATAGAAACTCGGCTCCGAAGTGAAAGACAATGTGTGCGTGCGCCCGCTTCCTGTTTATACCCGCGCTGCGGGGCGGGGGCGCGTGACGCGATTCACGCACGCCAACGTTCATTGGCTCGTTCTGTAGACACTCGAAGTTGAAAGGGCTCCCTGAAGTGATCCCAATTACGTCGTCACGTCGACGTTACGCCGAACGTGAGCGACTGAAAGGGAACTAAACTATGTATGTGTGCTTTGTATGTGTGCTGCTCTTCACTGTCCTCAATCTGAGTTAAAGTTCTTTCATACTTAGCAGTGTTCGTCACTGGAAAAACTTGGAAACAGCAATCACCAGCATGTCTGAAAAAGAGAAAGGATGAACAGCATCTTGGCTTTAACTCTCAACATCTAGCCTGGCTTAGTTAGAAACCCACTCACCACGTCAAGGTGCAGGCTCAGAATGGGTACACAGGACAAGACAAACGTAACAAACAGACGCCACAAACAGATAACACAAAATTAAAACAATTGAACAATTGAACATTTGAGTGTAACATTTGAACAGAACGTACTGTATAATAAGAAAAAATGACAGTTCAACCTTAAAACCTCATGTAACTTGTTGATAGCATATGTGTAACAGCGAACAAAAATATGTTGTTGACAGGTTTGTATCATGTGCGTGTAAAGTCAGGTTTCTCACAGCAAGTGCTTATGCCCCGTTGATGCGGGCTCTAAGCAAAGCAAGTGTGAGCGAATTATGAACGTATTTAAAGACAGGTTTCTCACAGCAAGTGCTTATGCCCCGTTGATGCGGGCTCTAAGCAAAGCAAGTGTGAGCGAATTATGAACGTATTTAAAGACAGGTTTCTCACAGCAAGTGCTTATGCCCCGTTGATGCGGGCTCTAAGCAAAGCAAGTGTGAGCGAATTATGAACGTATTTAAAGACAGGTTTCTCACAGCAAGTGCTTATGCCCCGTTGATGCGGGCTCTAAGCAAAGCAAGTGTGAGCGAATTATGAACGTATTTAAAGACAGGTTTCTCACAGCAAGTGCTTATGCCCCGTTGATGCGGGCTCTAAGCAAAGCAAGTGTGAGCGAATTATGAACGTATTTAAAGACAGGTTTCTCACAGCAAGTGCTTATGCCCCGTTGATGCGGGCTCTAAGCAAAGCAAGTGTGAGCGAATTATGAACGTATTTAAAGACAGGTTTCTCACAGCAAGTGCTTATGCCCCGTTGATGCGGGCTCTAAGCAAAGCAAGTGTGAGCGAATTATGAACGTATTTAAAGACAGGTTTCTCACAGCAAATGCTTATGCCCCGTTGATGCGGGCTCTAAGCAAAACAAGTGTGAGCGAATTATGAATGTATTTAAAGACAGGTTTCTCACAGCAAGTGCTTATGCCCCGTTGATGCAGGCTCTAAGCAAAGCAAGTGTGAGCGAATTATGAACGTATTTAAAGACAGGTTTCTCACAGCAAATGCTTATGCCCCGTTGATGCGGGCTCTAAGCAAAGCAAGTGTGAGCGAATTATGAATGTATTTAAAGACAGGTTTCTCACAGCAAATGCTTATGCCCTGTTGATGCGGGCTCTAAGCAAAGCAAGTGTGAGCGAATTATGAATGTATTTAAAGACAGGTTTCTCACAGCAAGTGCTTATGCCCCGTTGATGCGGGCTCTAAGCAAAGCAAGTGTGAGCGATACACAGAAAGTGCTGTAAACATTATTCGAACAGGAAGATGTGCACTAAAAACACCATACTATTGGTGATGGAAAAGTATTAATTTGTTCATCCTCCTTCTCACAAGAGCCCCTGTTACTTTCTCAGTTTCTCGCCTTGCCAAATGATGAAGGCGTATCTTGCAGTACATGGAGGCTGCCATCTTAACCAAGGTGTGAACATGATTGTCCTCAACACTGGTCTCAAACATGTGGTTGTGCAACTCTGAAAAAATATTCTTGTCAGCACAATCACTCAGAACCTGAATTATAATGGCAGCTGTCACTCCTTTTCCTTGAGGAAGCTTTCCTCCACTGGTGTTCAGAAGTCTTTGAAAGCACCTTTCAGAGGCTTTACACACCTCCACAATGCTTGTTGATGGATTCTGTAAGCCTCCCCTGTTTTTCAGGGCAATGAAAGCATGCATGCTGGAATCTGAACTCAGTGCAAGAGAACAGGGCATGCACAATATTTTCTCCTTCATCTTTTTCACCACAAATCCAGCAATGTAATGGATAGCAGCATCCTTGAACTCGGATATTGAATCGACATAAGGAAGGATGCTGTAGTCGTGGTCAGAATCCAGAGGGAGTGCTGGTGTGACATCAAATTGACGAGAAGCTGGAACAACTGTCACTGCCAACATGTTGGTTCCATCTCTAATGAGACAGTTCCCTGTTCCATTTTTCACTTGATGTCTCACTAGGAGGCGTTTGTATGCAGCTTTGAACTGTCGGGCAGTTGGGTTGTTGTTGTAGCCTCCGCGTTCCCTAACTGCAGAAAAGAACAGCTCAAGATGATCCTGACTGAGTTTGTAAGTAAGGAGATACTTACAAGGGGCCTCCTGTGCTTCAACCAGCTCTTTAAAAATGTTGGAAATGCTTCTGGAGCTGGCAATAAATCCAATGGGACCCGTTTTCCTAGGACCTGCATGAAGATGTCTCCCAGAGCTATCTCTGAGCTGCAGAAGGAAATTTTCAGCTCTCTCCAACAGACTCAGCATGTGAAGTTTATTACAACTTCTCAAAGGAGCTTTGGAACCCTTTGCCAGAGGGTTCCTGCTGTTGAGAAAATCAAAAGCTAAATCGATTGTTCTCAGAAATTCAACGGTTTCCTCAGAACCATGAAACTGAGGCAAGTGGAGCTCCTTGTTGCAGAATTCAAGGGCATCTGCAACACTGCTGCTGAAAACTTGAGCGGCAAGATTTACCTTCATCTTCTGATTTCTCCACTGAATATGTGCCATCTTCAGCTTATTACCCAGCCTCAAGCCCTCCGTCTCCTGAAGTTTGTTGAGGTCTTCTAGGTATTGCCACCTAATCTTTTTGCCACTGCCTGTCTGGAAAACACGTCCATCAGCAAAAGCGTTCCTCAAGAGTTTCATCATGTGGCACACGTCAAAAACCACATGTACAGCCTGCATTGGATTTGCAGGGTGAGGAAAAAATGGCCTCATGTTTCCAACTGTGATATTGGCTCCAAGAGCCTGCATCATGGTGAAGTGACAAGACGGTCCATCACATGTCAGGGAAACAACGCGCACTCCAATGTCATGCAGCTTGTAAAGACACTGTGTGACAATATTTGCTCTCTCTTGTCCGCTTAACCCATCAAGGAGAAAGTAAGCCACAGGGATTTTCCAAGATCCATTAACAGCTACAACCATAAGGACCAATGCATCCTTGGCTACTGGTAAAGAGTCATCAACTTTGCCACATCCTACATCAACATACCCATGGAATTTCCCTTCAGCATATTCAACATGCTTTCTGATGGCCATCTCATCCATCATAAGGGCACAAACAGTCTCCTTACCATCTTTCCTTCCGTCCTCCACATGGGATTGTAGGGCAGCGAATGATGCCTCTGTAAAGCCTGGGTCTGCAGGAATGCTGCTGTTCCAAGACCTGATTGTTTGAGGATGAGGCAGAACACAATCAAAGCTTTCACGAACAAACTGATAAGCTTTTGGAGAGTAGAAATGGAGAGTCATGGCAAAAGATCTCAAATTATCAGAGATTCTTTGAGATTTAGTCTTGCACTTGGCCCTTGTAAGAATTTCTTTAGCAACACCGCTAAAGGAAGCCTCCAGCATATCAGCACATCTGGTGGAAATAAGCAGCTTCTCTTTCAGATCAGTGACAACTGAAGAAAGAGACTTCACTTTCCGTTTCAGTCTTCTGACTCTCTGCGTTTGAAGCTTCAATTTTTTCTTGTAAGGACGCAAGTTACTTTGAACAAATGCCACCTTCCTCTTTAGAGGACTGTGGGATTTTTGCTGTGTGTATGCACCATGATCTGCAGAATGGCTATGGCTGCAGCTGGCTACACTCATCTCGACTGTCTGTGGTTCACTGCGAGTGCAACTGATGTAATCATGGTCATGACTGAAGTTCCTGCATTTAACAGCTTGTGTGTCAGAGTCAGTCTTACTTACCGTTGTGTTCTTACTGACTCTGGTGTGCCTCACCTTGACCTTTGCCTGGCAATGGGGGTAGAAGATGGTTGGCACCGCATCTGCTTTAAGGGTGTTTCGTCCCTGGACAGGGATGAAACAGTCCTGTGTGAAGTGAAGGGAGCAGAGGCGAGAATACTTCTTTGGTGTCCAGTTCTTTCTCTTAACATTGTGTATCCACTGCTGCAACCTGTCTTTATCATTGAAGGGGAACCTGACAAGAAAAAAGCATATCACATTGTTCAAGAAAATGAATTAAATGGAAATTAATGTCATTTACATTTAATGAATGTTATATCATTCATTTCATCCAATGAATTTAATGGATATTAAACCAAAAGGATGAGGAGTGATGGATTTTTTTTTTCTCATAAAATATCTGCATGCCATGCTACCCAAAAATTATCTCACTACCCCCCACCCCAGTTGAGAATCAATTGCAGTGACAATGCAAAAGCTGATCTGTCACTCACAACCAACCAAAACAATAAAATGTGGCTGTGGTGGTATATTAAAATTGATAGAAAGCATTCAACTGGGCACTATAGGCTATTGTATGACACACACACACACACACACACACACACGCACCCATATGAATGTGCAAGTACAGACATGTGCATGCACAAACACACACATTATGCACATACACTCCCTATATTAACAAATATTTGATTGTTGCAGCCATTCATTTAAAATAAACCTGTTGTTGTGGCATATCACTTGGAGTACAATTAGTTTTTGTGCTTGGTTTCTGAATTGCAGGTATTTGATTTTGGAGATGAGTTCATGACCTATGGTCATGGCTGCAGCTGGCTGCTGATGAGGCCGAAACCAGCACATCCAGTGCAAGCAGACTTTGACTAGTTAATTTACACTATTTTATATATCCTCTATATTGACAAGGCCTTTTTGAAGGATGATGGTTTACTTATAGCATTTTATAGAAAATAAACATGATTGAAATCAGATACTCTAACTGTACTTTTACTTAAGTATGGTTTTCAGGTAACGTTACTCTTTACACCTCTGCTTAGGCCTATATAATGATGATTTAAAAAATCATAATCTTGCATTATACAGATGGAGACAGTGTACTTACCTGAAAAAGCTTAACTCAGAAGAAGAGCCTTGCCTCTTAGAACACATGTATGCTACACAGCAAGACATTTTCGCACGAGGGACAATATGCTAGCAACAAGTAAATTGAAGTAAATGGGAAGATGAAATTACGAAAAAAAAAAGGCAACAAACAGTTAACACTGAATTAACAAAATACCACCTATAACACAATATTTAGATGTCTTGAATGATGATCAGAAGTTTCCAAGGTCGAAGAATCACGGCTCTCCAGAAATAAGGGCTCAGACTAGCCAGGTGTACGTTAAGTGCAAGCAAACTGAACTCGAACGCTCAATGACGCATCAGAGTAAACTCACATGTCTGTGTGTGTATTTTGGAAATCAAATCGTATACTATAGTAATAACATAATATAATATAATATAATATAACATAATATAATAATTATATATAATATAATATATATATATATATATATATATATATATATATATATATAATATAATATAATATAATATATATATATATATATATATATATATATATATATATATATATATATATATATATTACGCTATATATAATTACAATATGACATCTTACATTAAAACATTATAGGCCTGACAAAAGAAGTGGCTAAAATCGACTTTTATTATCGACATACTCTTAAATATAAGTTATTTTATTATCGATGATCTTAAATTATAATTATAACAGATAATAAAGAACATGTACAATCATCCAAAATTATTAAAAGTAATTCAAATAGCACATGCACACATACATGCATAAACGCACACATAAAAAAAATAAAAAAATAAAATAAAAAAAACGTCCTTCTTCGTTTCCTTCTATCTACATCAAACCGAATAGAAACCCATCCAAAACAGACATAAGCCCAGGAACCATACTGTCAGTATACAATATCCCTTCGAGTCATTTTCGTATCCATTCAATATAGGCTATTCATTTACAGTCTCTTAAAATTGCTTATTGTTCTACATGATTTCATCTCTTCACGTAAAACATTTGCCCATAGGCTAATATTCAAATATAGGCTATAAATAATTGTGAGCTAGGTGATAAATCATGCAGTTTTGGCTAATAAATCATGGTCAAAAACACTTGAACAAAAAACTTTTTTCTTTATTTCACGTTATGTAGGCTATGACATTTTGTAGATGGCTTCCGACCAGGATGAAAGGGATCACATTCATCTTCAAGTGTAGATCTGTAAATAAATAAAGGACCGTTAACCGCGATTGACATTGAGATTGTTTTCATTTCTTACATTGCCTGTATAATTTCCTGATAATTTCTCCATCCCCCGTCAATATACCGGCCGTTACCCATTATTTAATGAAGTAGATAAATTATTAAAGTTCGTGGATAAATGTTACTTCATATGTATTCACTTGCCACATACCGAATTATTTCCAATACCCCAAAAACGTTGTTGAAATATTTTGTCCCGTTGCTTTTATGGACTTTATATCTATGGGCTTCTCCCTTGACGTCCCCCCGATTGCCTGCGAGCTTCTCGTCCTGTCTGTACGGTAATTTCTCTACTGTGCGACAGAGAGTCGAGTGGTTATGACGCAATCGTTAGCCTATTTTTACAAAAACTGTTTCTACGGGGCCATAATGTAACATAGAAGGTAATGGAGCCCTTTATACATTGTCGTGTTTCTTTAGAAATAAATAATGGACAAATGGAGTCTTTAAACGCCTCAGATGTAAAGTTATTCGCTGTCAAAGTGACGCCAAAATGAACGGGAGTCAATGGGAATGCTAACGCAACTGAAGTTCTGCTACAAGATGGCGGCACGCGGCAGGCTTCAACTTCCGGTCGACTTCCTTCCCGCTTGCAACTAACACACTGCTGAAGTTTCATCAAGATCAGTTAATGTATGCAGAAGTTATAACACACTTCCTGTTTGAATTATTCGCCATAAATTCGTTTCCTTGCCACGGCCAAACCGTTCGAGATATCAAAAATCCGTCCGCAATTTAGCATCCTCAATGTCTTGACTTCATGCCGACCGAGTTTGGAGGCGAATGGATGAATTTCCTAGGAGGAGTACATCAAATTCCACAGCATGCGTTTCCAAACAACCTATAATAGCTGACTTCCTGTTGGTCTGGCGTAAAACTTAGAGCACGAAAGTTGTTCGGCCCGATGAGGTCTATATGTGTACCGAGTTTCATATTATTACATGCAAGCGTGTCTGATTTATGGACAAGTGTTCGGATCCCGTTCCAGGGGGCGCTGTCGAGGCCCCCTGCCACGCCCGGGTACCAGCTTCAGCCCGGCCCTGATGGCCGCGGGTTCTGACCTGTGTGCAAAATTTCAAGAGTTTTCGAGCATGTTAAGGGCCCCAAAAGTGCCCGAAAGGTTGACAAAATAATAATAATAATAATAAATATAGCTGCGAGCAGCGATTGCGGGCCCAAGCCGGTGGCACCGCCACCCTGGTGCCTTTAGCCCCTGTGTCACCGGCTTGGGCCCTCCATCGCTGCTCGCAGCTATATTTATATATATATATATATATATGAAGAGCTCTTTTCCAAAACGGGATAAACGCCATTTTTAAAAAAAATGAGTTTGTCATGTAATTTTGCTGTGTACTGGACCTATTCACTGCTCCATCAACGTTTCATGACAAATCGCTATATTTACTTGTTTAAAATGTACTGCAAGATGCAGTTTCTTTCCAAAACGAGATAAGCGCCAAACCTATTTTTAGCCTAAACGGGATATATCCTCTCAACCAATCAGAATTCGGTGAGCGTTCTACGCAATCCAAATAGGCGGCGATCTGAACAGAGGTTTGTTACTTTGTTTATGTTCATTCATTCCTCAAAATGAGTGCTTTAAACTGTAGTAACACTTTAGATGGCCTTGATGAGCCAGTGAGACCTACACCTGGGGGTAGAAAACGCAGACTGGACAAAGAAAATCACAAAAAACAACAAAAAAAGAAGGTTCGTCACTCGGGTGGCGTGTTAATACCAACAGTGGGATGTCAACACAAAGCTGCCGCCAAAGGTTTCTGTCAGGCCGAGAGGCTGTCGCCGGACGATCTGATGGTAAATTTCAACTATTTTTATGAAAAACAAAACAAGGTTGACCAGGACCAGGCCATACTTCATCTCCTGGACATCACGCAAGTGACAAGGAAGCGCCCGAAAGTCCAGGACATTAACAAACAAAAAGACCGGAACGTATCTGTTAAGTACAGTCTTTTGTGCAACAGACATCCGGAGAATGTGCCCGTTTGCAAGGCGACCTTCATAAAAGTGTTTGGTGAGTACAACTTTCGTTTCAGAATTGACTAGTATAATACTGTTTTGTAGGTTTCCCCCTCGCGATAAAGATATTTTCCTGTAAAGAAGACTGCTAACGTGACATTAAAAGTACTGAATAGTTCTAATAGCCTAATAGCCTAAATGTGTTACTAAATGATTTGAATGTATTTTTAACATTGTTGTATTTAAGGACTGGTATTTGTATGTGTGTTATTTTTAAATTATTTGTTTTATGTGGTGGACAATATTAGAACATATCACTGGAAATATGTATTTTATTTTTACTATTTATTTTATTTGGCTTTTATTTATTTCATGCATTTGCACTTATTTAATTTATATTCATTTATACTATGAGTACCTGATTATATGTTGCATGTTCTCTTGTTTGTTTTTTAAAAGACAAACCATCTTTTTTTTTTTTCAAAAATTGATGGATTTATAGCGTTTTGAAAAATAAATAAATAAACTTTGAATTTATCATCAACAATATTGTTGTTTGATTTAATAATCATTGTTCAACGTGTTCAGACTGAGCCAAAAAAAAACATTTTAATTAGGATAAATTGAATATTCACAAAATGTGTGGGTCTAGGTAAAAAATGTAATTTTCCTGAAAACTACTGAAATGGATTTATCCCGTTTTGGAAAAGAGCTCCTCATATATATACAACAATATATATATATATATATATATATATATATATATATATATATATATATATATATATATATATATATGTATATATATGTAAAAAAAAAAAAAAATATATATATATATATATATATATATATATATATATATATATATATATATATATCAGACAAGTAATATTCTCTGTCTTGTCCCTTAAAAAAAAAAAAAAAAAAAAAAAAAATATATATATATATATATATATACTGTATATATATACACTCACCTAAAGGATTATTAGGAACACCATACTAATACTGTGTTTGACCCTGTAGCGACTGAGACAAATCAGACACAATTATTTGCCAAAGGCACACACAAATCTTTAAAAACTTCCATCAGTAATATTCTCTGTCTTGTCCCTTAAAAAAAAAAAAAAAAAAAAAAAAATATATATATATATATATATATATATATACTGTATATATATACACTCACCTAAAGGATTATTAGGAACACCATACTAATACTGTGTTTGACCCTGTAGCGACTGAGACAAATCAGACACAATTATTTGCCAAAGGCACACACAAATCTTTAAAAACTTCCATCCGAGAGCAGGGTCCCAACCCCCCGGGCGGGGCGAAAGGGGCCTGGTTGCCATGGCCGCGATCAGATAGGATGTTTTATGACTCTCAGGAATGCTAACAAGTAACTAACTCTGCCACAGATATCAGAACAAACTCTCCTGCATTAATTTATTGATGAACTGACTGACATGAAATGAACAGGCATTCCAGAACATTTTGAGAATGATTTACTGTTGTGTGTTTTGTCTTTTAATAATTCTGTTGATACTATGATCTCTTTGATACTATGTAGTTATTACAGGACCAACTGTCTGTGTAACCATGTTTGGTCTCGATAAATTGGTACTTTGAAGATCGAAATGATTGTGTACATGATATGCCAATAGCTGTGCAACACATTAGAATTACTAAGAATCTTCCTTAGTAGTGTCATTAAACACCAATCCAGCATGCCAGTCCGAGTGAGCACGCTTAAGACAAAGGCTTGTAAATCCTGGTGACAGAAGAAACTCCCGCCAGACAGTCCACCCTTCTCATTGGTACAGCAAACCCAGAGAGGGGTGGCCATTCTCAGGCTTTATTAGAGACTGACCACAGTGACCGCTCTCTCTTCTCAACGCTTCTCATCCGACAACAAGGCAGCTTCTGCTGTTACTGGGGGAGGGGCTGGACCCCTTCCCCCGCCACTTGTGCCCAGCTCCCTGGGCCCAAACAGGCCTGAGCAATGCCTGCCATGCTTTCATACTCCAAAAAGGGAGTCAGACTTTTCTTCAATCTAGAAAACAACTGCAACTTTACCATCACTGACTCAACGATCCACTCCTGGTCTTCAAGCCAGGACAGCAGGCTTCGACTCACAACAGCCATGTGCTCGAAGCCACCATGCTTTTCTTCAAGGCCATAGACCCATCAACGAATCCAATCTTCATCCACTCAAAGAATTTTCCACGATTGCAACTGCCATGCAAGTATTCTTTGATGAGATTGCTATGAAATAAGCTGATGGTTTTTTTCATTTCTTTCCATACTGAAATAGATTGTATTCCATAGTTCTATTTCCTGTTTCCGGTTCCACATAACTCACCCCTTTACCTATGCATGTATGTATGGATGTATGAATGTATTTATGTTTGTTTAGTGTTAGTTATGTTTGTGATTTAGTTAATAAAACTTGTGCACAATTATGAATTTGGTTTCTGATCCTCTGTTTGCATACAAAGTCCCTTTTACGATTTTGATCTTGCTACATGCTAATTGCTGTTCATAAGGAATAATTATTTTTCAGTGACCATGAACAATACATTTTCCTTAGAATAAATGAATAATCAAAGAGTTCGTTGGAACTGATTAATTGATTGTAACATTAATTTGGCTTACCTCAAAGTTAATCTAATTAACTGACCCAAAATATTAATAATTAATCATAATTGGTAATTATGGATTATTATTAATATTTCCCCTTTGAGCTAATATTATTACATATGGTGGAGAATCTTGGGAATTGTATTAAACATTGTATGCAAGCAGACATTAATCAATCATATGTTGTCCCATAAGTTTTTATTAACATCTCATACATGCACGTACAAGTTTCTGATAAAATCAGCAAAACTATTGCTTGAATATGCCTTCCTATGAATGGCAGAAAGTTTCTCAATGCTACTATGCATGTTTAAATCATACAATAAGAAACTTCTGATTTTAGCGAAGAAATCCTAACTTCAGATATAAATCGTGCGTACGCCTTCTCTGACGAAGAAATCTCAGATTAGCCGCGCGTATAAATGGTTCCTGATATTAGCGAAGCAACCCTAATTTCAGTTCTAAAGTGATCGTAAGCCTTCTCTGACGAAGAAATCTCAGATTAGCCGCACGTATAGATGGTACCAGAACAAATTAGTCTGAGATGGGCGAAGAAATCCCCATTTTCAGCAATTTTTAAGGTGTTGGAGCGATGTTCCTCCTCACCGATTTAAGGCCTTATTATTATTCGTCACGTCATTGTATTCATATTAAACTGCTAAACCGAACATATGAAACAATCGCGTCGATTTAGTGGTATAAATTCTAGCCTAGCTAACTAGGAATTTGCCATTGTCTGTGAAAGAACGGTGCTGTTTGATTTGTGAAAGAATCACTTACATGCAACGTCATGTGTCTAAACTAGACAATCTCTGACTCAGTGCAAACCTTCAGCACAATGCGAGCGCTGCTCCGGTCGTCTTGTGTTGCTGGTTGGCAGTGGGTTTGAAGTGTGAGCAGGCACTTCTGTTTACGTGAAGAACAGCACCAATCTCACAGACCCCTTGTGTAAACAAGTGAATGCGTGTAGCCAAAGCCAGCTCGCTAGCAACCCTACGCGCATACAAGCCCCTTTACCTCGAGTGATAGCTTTTAGCACTGACTAAAACTTAGACACGTGCGAGCGTAAAGTGTAACCTTTAAACCAAAGACTACAGACTTTGGACCTTGGCCCTTGAAACAAAGGGGTAGTGTTTTGAACACAAGAGTCAAAGCTTCTCAAAGCTTTGAATCAAAGGAGTCAATTGCATTACAAATGATTCTTTGTTTTGAAGCGCCCTCTTTGGCGACCCCTGCTGGTCAGAACAGTGTAAGTGTAGAGAACTCAGCGTAATGAAACACCTTTAACAAACCAATCGCAAAGGTTTGATCAAAGGTGTAAGCATGTTATAGCAACACACAAACTATCTAATACTATGAGGTGTCTTTCAAGGCACAATAATTTAATAAACTGTAGGGCTCGTTTATGAAAGAGACTATTAAATTCGCCTCTTCCTTTTATCAAATGCGTCATTAAATGTGTACGAATCTATAAAGTGATACAAGATCACATAGAAATCAAATACACATTGTTTCACGAACCGTTGAAATTTAGAATAATTTCTAAATATCTATGACGCGCAACAAAGCCCGTTTACTGAAATCCTGTGACTTTAACAGTCTGATACATGCTCAGAATCACTGATTTGAGACAAATGATTCACACCGGTTTCCGAGCTTCACGAAGCACGTATCATAGGCGGTTTAAACTACTCCGCCCTCTCTCTCTCTCTCTCTCTCTCTCTCTCTCTCTCTCTCTCTCTCTCTCTCTCTCTCGACCCCCCCTTTTTGGTTTCACTTTAGTTGAAACCCAGATACCTTGGTTTTATTTGTGTTTCATTTCTTTCGACTTAAGTCTACCCCTATTTTATTTTGTGTATTTACACCTGATGAGCCTGAATATTCCTATTCAGTTAAGTTGAATTTAATTAAATTTGAGATTTAATTAAATCAATTTGCTTATTCAATTTCCCTTTTAGTTACCAGGGCTATGAGGACAATCCCTGTTTACTTTTGATTTTGATTTTATTCAATTTATTTACTTACTTTATTTCAGCCTGAATTTCCATATTCAGCTAAATAAAGTTCAACTAAATTTGAGATTTAACTAAATCAATTGTTTCCCTTTCCTTTGGTTTTGAGCTATAAGGACATTCTACCTTTACTTATACCTTATCTTAGGTACTTCCTATCGACATCTTCCCTCTCTCTATAGGATTACAGTAATTATAGCAACTGTTGTTTCTGTAACGACCCAGGTCATTAGAATCCTAACCCCTGTCTGTGCTTTAACCCTCCTCACTCCTTAGCACCAAGTTAAGTACATGAAGTACGGTTAACGTAAACGCACAGTAGGCAAAAGACAGAACGGGAGACACTTCCCGCTGTTTCTTCTTCTTTTGACCTTTTTGTCTGATGTTTGATGTGTCCCTGCTAGCTTCGTCTAACAGCAGCTTAACCCATACGTGACACCTGTTTACCTATGTCTCCTAGCTAAACTTAAATAGGTAGAACACACCTTCCCTTCCCTTTCGGATTTCTATTGTTTCTATTTTGTTTTTCTCTATTTGCTACTCTCGTAGTAAAACGTGAAAAGAACCATCAGTTTTGAGTAATAGTTTTAGGACATGTAAAAGGCCAGTCATCAGTCGATGCTGCTTAAAGCACATCAACTTGAATACTCAAAACCCTTTTGTTGTGTGCTCACCAACACTAAATTTAATGGCCCACAGAGCCACCTCTGTAGAAACTTGCATTGGCCTTTGTCACTCCTCTCTTGTGTTCCCACAAAGTATGCCAGTAGGCCTCAGACATCCAGCCCTGCCACCCACCAGAACCACCTGGAAACCGGCAGAGCCACGTCGTCGACATCCTCCAGCCTGAAGCAGACAACGACCTGCCGAGGCAGAGAAGGGAACCGTTAGACGACAACGAAAGCGGACGTCTGACACCCAGCCTGAGTCACCAAGAGCTGACCAGCATCATCTTCTCCTTAGCCACGCTCCCTCAGGCCTTAAACAGGAGGTAAATGAACTTAAAAAACTGGTTGAGCTCAAAGAGAGACACTAAAGCCATCAGTGTCCAGTCAGAGCTGAAGTCCAAACACTGACTCAACAATGCTGCAACATTATAGACAAACAGAATGTGACCCTGAACAGAACTGAAACAGTCCAACCACCTGCAAATGGACTTCACATAAACTTCTAAAGTTTGCTAACGCTAAACTTCACATCAGCCGCATAAGCTCCCCCAGCCCTGTACAAAGGGGGGGAGGAGTCAAACCCTTGGCTCGACAGTCACCCGCCAGTGTCCTGAGAGCCTCTGCAGGCGCAGAGGAAAAGGCTTAATTCAGACAAACCCTGAAACGACACATGAAGCGATGCTCCAAGAACCTTTTTCTCCAAAACCAGTTAGTCACCATTCCTGGCAGCTCCATGCAATGCCCACTCAACAATGTGTGACCTGACGCAGAATGCCTTTAACACACGAGGCCTCCTCAGAAAGGGTTCATAAACCCCACTGACTCTGAACTGCAAAGATCAGAAGACACACAGCCCGACCATAATGCAAACCGCTGCTACAAAGTTCATAGTCAGCATAGGACATAGGACTTTTAAAGTAGATGAAAATGTGTGCTCAAAAGAAGCAGGAAGCGGCATTAGTAAAATTAGAATTTTACTGACTTAAAGAAAATCTTGAATGCATACGTAAGCCCAACGCACCAACAGACTATGCACTGCTTTCGAACCATACAGACATTTGATCATTGCAATCCAAATAGGATACAACCTGCGATACGCACTTTGATCACTAGTTACTGGCTTGTTTAAGTGCAGATAAAACGATAGCTGTAAGCGACATCTCTACTAAGAATAAAAAGTCATAGATTTTTAACTAGTATCGGCAATTTCAGCATTAAAGCTTAAGTCTGTTTGACAAAGGAAGCTCAACTCAGCGGCATGCTGTGCCGGTATTTATTATTCTGCCTTGACTGGAGAAATCCAAAGTGCAGCATTGTTTAACCCTCTGGGGACCAAGCTGTTTTTGGGGTCCTTGAGATGTTCTGACATGCCTTGATATTTGTGCTTTTTTCAGTTATTTATAAACATGTTAATGGCAAAGGTGTAAATTCACTCTATATAGCACAAACAGGGCTACCATAATATGTGAGCAACGTGTATGTAGATGTTTGTATTTTTAAGAGAATAATGTTTATGCGTGGTTATTGGAAAAAAATAAAATGAAAGTTGCTGATTTAAGAACACAAAACACATAATAAATATGTGTCCACAAGACTTTTGACTAATTGATGTTGTCCCTTTGAATTCTAGCTTCAAAATTATGTGAAAATCATCCTGCCTGATTGTTCACATGAAACACTACATTGATTTAAACATTGTAAAACTGTTTTTTTGTTAGAAGAGGTTTATGCGTGGGAGTGGTAATGGTCATCAATATTAATGAGATTCAGACCAGAGGTGTGACATAGACGCTCCCCCAAGTGTTAATGGGCCATCAGTGAGGCAGCCTGAACAAAGAATGAGGAGATTCAAATGTTTTGTTTTTCAATCTGTTTTATTGTAATTTTGTAAAAACAAAAGTAAAGGCAGGTATCTCACAGTAAATGCTTATGCCCCGTTGATGCGGGCTCTAAGCAAATCAAATGTGACCATATATTGCATATATGTGACCTTTTATATTAACATTACCAATCAATAATTGTTATGTTGTGCATGCATAACAACACATTTGTTGCAAAGCCACACAGGCACATATAGGCTACATTTGTATCATCACAAAGTATATAAACAAAATGTAACTAACATCTGTAAAATAGTAGGTAAATATGTACTTACTCTTTTTGATTTTTGTTGCTGCGTGTCCTCGTTGCAGTGGAAGGCGAGAGTGAACAAGCTACATTCCTTTTAAAAAAAGTTACAAAACATATGTAACATCAACCAATCTCCAAAAATAAATAATAAAGTCATACAGGCTCATATTATTAACACTAAGTATAAACAAAATTGAACTAACACCTGTAAAATAGTGGGTAAATATGTACTTACTCTTTCTGATTTCTGACTGTGTTGCTAAGCGCACTCCGCGTTGCAGGCGGAGGTAGTGATGAAGCTACATTCCTTTTAAAAAAGTTGAAGAATATTATTACATAAATATAACTATAGTAGCATTAGTCTATAATGAATTACTGATGTAAATAATTTTAGACGCGTGCAATAAGCCTATATGCGTGTCAATGGGCCATTACCGGAGAGGCACACCGCAAACATTAGCCTAACACATTTGTGCACTTCATTAACTGGGTATATTTACACATTTCAGCACATTTACACACATTTACAACTGATATTTGCGAGCATGCATCGTTAATGATAATGAGGCAGCATTTATATAGTCAAAATATAATCTAAACACCTACTAGGCCTACTTTCTAAAATAATTTCTAAATTCTATCTTTCATACATAATGATCTAAACATATCATTTAGGCTACACATACAAATACAAATTTCCTAACCAAGGGGTGTAGCATATGTACACAAAAAAACAAAACAAAACATTTTTAACGTTGAAATGGTACGAGATATTAAATTCATGGTATAGATATGCACTTTCATTAGATCGTGTTGAATATAGGTAGATATAAAATGTCAGTACTCTGGATGGCAAGTCCACCCAGTATAATATGTAAGCTCATGTTTTGAATAGCTTGTCAACTAATGCAAGTAAGAATAAATACTTACTCATCCGAAATTCTATCCACGGCTGGATCAAGTCGCTCTTCAAAATACAAACGGTCGTCATCAGAGTAGTCGCGCTCCTCTTCTGATGAAAATCTGGACTCTTCGTCGATAGTATCCAAGACGAACTGCAGGGCTTCCGCACCGGTGTACCGTGTCATCTTCCCAACGCGCAGGTGACGAAATGATGAAACTTGAAGCGTTTAATGCATTTGCTTGGGGGCGTTTACCTGTTTTGCATAGATGGCTTAGCACATTATCTTGTGAATAGCGCGCTCCGTGAGTAGGCGTGAACGAATTAAAGTCAATGAGCTCGTAATGAGCTCGACTGGAATCGTTCTCTTTTTATACAGATTACAGAAGCTGATAATATTTGTTATTTATATAAATGACTTCATTTAACAGATGCGATCTCAAGCTTTATGCCCGTGGGTCTGTTTGCCTGTTTGACTGAATTTTCGCGGAGTTATAGATCATTTTCGAACGCGTTTCAAATGGGAGTTTACTGACAGAGAGAAGGCAGAAATCGCATCATGTTAAAGTTTCTTTATTTGTCAAAAAGCAAAACACTTTATTTTTATTGTGAGTATACAGAAAAAAAATAGAAACTGAACAGGATCGATTGATGTATAACACGAAAATTAAAGATCAAAATTAACAGAGCATTTTGTGTTTATTTTTCATTGCTAAAAAAAAAAACGAGCAAAACGCGCTGGCGCGTTTTTGGTCCCCAGAGGGTTAATCTGTTCGGACGAAGAAATCTCAGTACAGTGTTATATACACGTAGACTTGGGTGATGTCCCCTCCTTTCTACAATGTAAAGGCCTTACAAATTATTGTTAGATTGATGTAATTCATCTAGATTTTGGGCTGCATCTACAAGCAGAGCTACTTAGTGATCAAGATTGTTTCACTCGCTGAAAGTCAATATTTATGCATGAGATGGACGTAACCTTGTATGCTTAGACAAGCTTTAACTTACAGCAAATCCATTTCCTCACTTTTTAAACAAGTAGAAGAAGTTGTTTAAAGTAAAGAGAAGCATTACATGAGTAAAAGTTTCAAATGCCAAACCACATTTGCATTTTACTGAATGTAACATCAAGTTTTGGAAAGACTCAAAGTATAGGCGCCACATTTTAACTTGTTTAAACGTGTATGACTCATTTCAAATGTACAGACTTTCGTCATAGACTGTTGAATTGCTCTGACATGGTTCCCTTGACAACGACTTGTCACAGGAAGTGCAAACGCATAACGTCATATTGTAAACAAATCAGCCTAGATGGCTAAGCCAACCTAACCTAGCGTCCGTTCAGCTTAGACCAAGCTAAATAATAACTGCTACAGTTAGCGGTTAGCATCATTTACTTGAAGCCTTTTTCTACAGCTTGTGCTGTGCACAGTGCAAAGTTTAGCCACTCGTGCTATTGATTATTCCCAATTTCAGATGATTCCTGCTGTTTTTATCACTTATTTAAGTCCTTTTTATTTATTATTTTACTTTGATAATAGCCGTCAGCTATTCACTTGTCTATTCTTTCATTTATTTGATTTATTTACATTTCCCCTCTTGTTCTAATGTGGTTCCAGTCCCCATAGGGCCCAGAAAGGAACCAGAGACACCTTTATTTGTGATTTTGTTTATTTTCAACAAGTGCACTCATTTTTATGACCCTGCAAAACAAGTAATCTCAACGATTACTAGGGCATAACTATAGTCCTGAGGATTGATAATAAGCATAATCTGAATAGGAAAACTGTCCTTTTCCTACTATCATTCACTTCGCCAAGCCCGTTGTGAACAACCAGTTAAGTCCAGAGAAATAATTTAGCCATAAGAACCATCTTAAGTCATTTATTTCCTCTTGGCTTATGCCCTTTTCAAAAAAAAGGTCTACTAACACTAACACCCACAGCTAAGATAATAAGGATACAAGACACACTTGACAAGCTACACATAAACACCTAGCTTTATGCTACATACCTAGCTAACCTATCAAACCTTAGCTCTGAACTCTTTAGGGTCATGCATTAGCCTCTCACCCCTAGGGTGTCAAAAATGTCGCAGATCCTCTGTTCAATCTGACCCTAACCAGACAGGAGACCGAAAGAACTGACAAGCCCTCACAAGGAACACTGTTCCACCAAGGCTGCTGACATCCTACAGCACCAGAGCCAAACGTGACTGAACCTTGAGAGAAGAGGACCAACGACCCATGACCCAAGCCAGAGTTATAGCCTCACCAGGCTGATCAAGAGTATCATCTCCTTACCCCACCTTTTGGGTGGGAAACAGAAGGTACACAACCTTCTACAAAGATCACAGCGTCCCACAAGGAGCGGACCTGTGCTCAAAGCCTCACACACCAGCTAGAGACTGAGTTTCAAACCAGATTCAACGCAGCTGGACTGAGCATGCCCAGCACCAGCGCAGAACTGTCCAGGTAATCCAGGTAACAGTCAAGCTCTTGGAGAAGCCATGGAGGACAGCACCCTCCACCTGCAAACACCACAGGATGACCATAGGCTGTCAACGACAACATCCTCCTCCACACCATTCACACAGGTGTCAATCGGAGGCTCCACAAGGACAGCTGGATACACCTGACTCAGAGCTACAGGAGCTGCTGACACACGCAAACCAGCTCCCTGAACAGGACTCACCCTAGGAGTCCTGTAAAGTACAAGCATCTGACTCCTTGCCTACCCCAGCTTAGGCAAGCTCACATCAGCACCGCCATAAGGACGGAGCAACACTTCAATTCTTCAGACTACCTTCTGACCTCCTGCCACCAGCACTAGGTCGGCCTGAAAACCTCTCTATGCTACATAGAGCCCTAACCCCTTCCTGCAACCACAGGCAAACACCTGCCCCGAAACTAATTAACTTCAGAATGACCGGTGACACCCTGTCAAGGCACCTGCTGCCTCGGCACCTGCTGCACCAACTCAAAGACCTGTACTTGGCTACTGTCTACAACACCTGGTGGAACGACCACCGCTCCAGGAAACACCAGCAACCAGAGGCCACCATGGCCTTCCAGCCTTGTATGACAGTGTCTGATCTTTCTGCACTTTCAACATCGTTCGTGGTTGTCCTTGAGAGGGACAACAACGACCGAAAGGGGGGGAATCTGTAGCGACTGAGACAAATCAGACACAATTATTTGCCAAAGGCACACACAAATCTTTAAAAACTTCCATCCGAGAGCAGGGTCCCAACCCCCCGGGCGGGGCGAAAGGGGCCTGGTTGCCATGGCCGCGATCAGATAGGATGTTTTATGACTCTCGGGAATGCTAACAAGTAACTAACTCTGCCACAGATATCAGAACAAACTCTCCTGCATTCATTTATTGATGAACTGACTGACATGAAATGAACAGGCATTCCAGAACATTTTGAGAATGATTTACTGTTGTGTGTTTTGTCTTTTAATAATTCTGTTGATACTATGATCTCTTTGATACTATGTAGTTATTACAGGACCAACTGTCTGTGTAACCATGTTTGGTCTCGATAAATTGGTACTTTGAAGATCGAAATGATTGTGTACATGATATGCCAATAGCTGTGCAACACATTAGAATTACTAAGAATCTTCCTTAGTAGTGTCATTAAACACCAATCCAGCATGCCAGTCCGAGTGAGCACGCTTAAGACAAAGGCTTGTAAATCCTGGTGACAGAAGAAACTCCCGCCAGACAGTCCACCCTTCTCATTGGTACAGCAAACCCAGAGAGGGGTGGCCATTCTCAGGCTTTATTAGAGACTGACCACAGTGACCGCTCTCTCTTCTCAACGCTTCTCATCCGACAACAAGGCAGCTTCTGCTGTTACTGGGGGAGGGGCTGGACCCCTTCCCCCGCCACTTGTGCCCAGCTCCCTGGGCCCAAACAGGCCTGAGCAATGCCTGCCATGCTTTCATACTCCAAAAAGGGAGTCAGACTTTTCTTCAATCTAGAAAACAACTGCAACTTTACCATCACTGACTCAACGATCCACTCCTGGTCTTCAAGCCAGGACAGCAGGCTTCGACTCACAACAGCCATGTGCTCGAAGCCACCATGCTTTTCTTCAAGGCCATAGACCCATCAACGAATCCAATCTTCATCCACTCAAAGAATTTTCCACGATTGCAACTGCCATGCAAGTATTCTTTGATGAGATTGCTATGAAATAAGCTGATGGTTTTTTTCATTTCTTTCCATACTGAAATAGATCGTATTCCATAGTTCTATTTCCTGTTTCCGGTTCCACATAACTCACCCCTTTACCTATGCATGTATGTATGGATGTATGAATGTATTTATGTTTGTTTAGTGTTAGTTATGTTTGTGATTTAGTTAATAAAACTTGTGCACAATTATGAATTTGGTTTCTGATCCTCTGTTTGCATACAAAGTCCCTTTTACGATTTTGATCTTGCTACATGCTAATTGCTGTTCATAAGGAATAATTATTTTTCAGTGACCATGAACAATACATTTTCCTTAGAATAAATGAATAATCAAAGAGTTCGTTGGAACTGATTAATTGATTGTAACATTAATTTGGCTTACCTCAAAGTTAATCTAATTAACTGACCCAAATATTAATAATTAATCATAATTGGTAATTATGGATTATTATTAATATTTCCCCTTTGAGCTAATATTATTACAACCCCCTTTCGCCTTCAGAACTGCCTTAATTCTACGTGGCATTGATTCAACAAGGTGCTGAAAGCATTCTTTAGAAATGTTGGCCCATATGGATAGGATAGCATCTTGCAGTTGATGGAGATTTGTGGGATGCACATCCAGGGCACGAAGCTCCCGTTCCACCACATCCCAAAGATGCTCTATTGGGTTGAGATCTGGTGACTGTGGGGGCCATTTTAGTACAGTGAACTCATTGTCATGTTCAAGAAACCAATTTGAAATGATTCGATCTTTGTGACATGGTGCATTATCCTGCTGGCAGTAGCCATCAGAGGATTGGTACATGGTGGTCATAAAGGGATGGACATGGGCAGAAACAATGCTCAGGTAGGCCGTGGCATTTAAACGATGCCCAATTGGCAATAAGGGGCCTAAAATGTGCCAAGAAAACATCCCCCACACCATTACACCACCACCACCAGCCTGCACAGTGGTAACAAGGCAGGATGGATCCATGTTCTCATTCTGTTTACACCAAATTCTGACTCTACCATCTGAATGTCTCAACAGAAATCGAGACTCATCAGACCAGGCAACATTTTTCCAGTTTTCAACTGTCCAATTTTGGTGAGCTCGTGCAAATTGTAGCCTCTTTTTCCTATTTGTAGTGGAGATGAGTGGTACCCGGTGGGGTCTTCTGCTGTTGTAGCCCATCCGCCTCAAGGTTGTGCGTGTTGTGGCTTCACAAATGCTTTGCTGCATACCTCGGTTGTAACGAGTGGTTATTTCAGTCAAAGTTGCTCTTCTATCAGCTTGAATCAGTCGGCCCATTCTCCTCTGACCTCTAGCATCAACAAGGCATTTTCGCCCACAGGACTGCCGCATACTGGATGTTTTTCCCTTTTCACGCCATTCTTTGTAAACCCTAGAAATGGTTGTGCGTGAAAATCCCAGTAACTGAGCAGATTGTGAAATACTCAGACCGGCCCGTCTGGCACCAACAACCATGCCACGCTCAAAATTGCTTAAATCACCTTTCTTTACCATTCTGACATTCAGTTTGGAGTTCAGGAGATTGTGTTGACCAGGACCACACCCCTAAATGCATTGAAGCAACTGCCATGTGATTGGTTGATTAGATAATTGCATTAATGAGAAATTGAACAGGTGTTCCTAATAATCCTTTAGGTGAGTGTCAAGTCAAGTCAAGTCAAGTTTATTTATATAGCGCTTTTCACAACATAGGTTGTATCAAAGCAGCTTCACAGTAATAAATTAAAACAATACATCAATGTTTGTTTCTAATGGAACGTCCATGTTTGGTAATGCTGATCAATAGTATCGTTGATTGATTAGTTAAATTAAATATCCAAATATCCCCAACTGAGCAAGCCAAAGGCAACAGTGGCAAGGAACCGAAAAACTCCATCAGGTGACCTAATGGAGAAAAAAAAAAAACCTTGGGAGAACCCGGGCTCAGTCGGGGGCCAGTTCTCCTCTGGCGTTTATGAACTAGAGGTCGGATTTAACTGTAAGATTAAAAGTATTATATGAATGCCTGGCTGAAGAGATGCGTCTTTAATCTAGTTTTAAACTGGGAGAGCGAGTCTGAGCAACGAACAGTATCCGGAAGACTATTCCAGAGTTTTGGAGCTAAATGTGAAAATGCTCTCCCTCCTTTGGTGGATCTGGATATCCTAGGTATGACCAAAAGCCTCGAATTTAGTGACCTTAAAGAGCGCGATGGATTATAGGGCGATAGAAGATCGGTTAAATAGACTGGAGCTAAGCCGTTTAGGGCTTTATAAGTCAGTAACAATACCTTGTAATTAAAGGAGAACTCCGGTCAATTTTAACATTGAGCTCATTTTTTTGTACATTTGGAGTGCTGTCAATACAGAGAACAACAACAAAAATCGGTGTTGCCTACACCGAGTTATTCTATTTTTAAAATTTGCACCCTGTTGACTTCAATGGGGCAAGTACTAAACCTGCTTTTAGCCTCTTAACATCCTTGATGTGTCATTACAAGTGCACAGAAAATGTGAGTGATTCCTTCAGAGTGAACACGAGTGAGTCTGACTGCAGTAGATGTGAAAGAAATGTATAAAAATGATGTTATTTAAGCCAGCGCAAATACCTTTGTTTACATCCTGTTTTTCGGTTGAAGTCCAAAGTAGTCGATTGCCGAGTTCACGCGCGTGATCATAGGTATTAAACCTATGCGTGTGAACTCTGCAATCGACTACTTTGGACTTCAACCGAAAAACAGGATGTAAACAAAGGTATTTGCGCTGGCTTAAATAACATCATTTTTATACATTTCTTTCACATCTACTGCAGTCAGACTCACTCATGTTCACTCAGAAGGAATCACTCACATTTTCTGTGCACTTGTAATGACACATCAAGGATGTTAAGAGGCTAAAAGCAGGTTTAGTACTTGCCCCATTGAAGTCAACAGGGTGCAAATTTTAAAAATAGAATAACTCGGTGTAGGCAACACCGATTTTTGTCGTTGTTCTCTGTATTGACAGCACTCCAAATGTACAAAAAAATGAGCTCAATGTTAAAATTGACCGGAGTTCTCCTTTAATACGGGACTTTATAGGTAACCAATGTAGTGATGATAAAATTGGTGTTATATGATCATATTTTCTTGATCTAGTTAGAACTCTAGCGGCAGCATTTTGGACTAACTGTAGCTTGTTTATTGAGGATGCAGGACAACCAGCTAATAAAGCATTACAGTAATCTAGTCTCGAGGTCATGAATGCATGAACTAACTTTTCTGCGTCAGAAACTGATAGCATATTACGTAGCTTAGCAATGTTTCTAAGGTGGAAAAAGGCTGTTTTTGTAACATATGAAATATGATTTTCAAAAGACAGGTTGCAGTCAAGTATAACACCCAGGTCTTTTACTGTAGAGGATGAAGTAACAGGACATCCTACTATGTTAAAGTTGTATTGTGAGAGGTTTTGTGGGTGGTTTTTTGAACCGATGATTAGTACCTCTGTCTTGTCTGGATTTAATAAAAGAAAATTGCGCGTCATCCAATCTTTTATATCTTTAACACACTCTGTCAATTTGGATAATTTAGCGTTTTCATCTGGCCGTGATGAAATATAGATTTGAGTGTCATCAGCATAACAATGGAAACTAATTCCATGTTTCCTTATAATATTTCCAAGTGGCAGCATATATATTGAGAATAATAGAGGGCCTAACACAGATCCCTGCGGCACTCCATAGTTTACTGGAGTTATGATCGATTTTTCTCCATTTAAATAAACAAAATGGTAGCGGTCAGATAAATACGATCTAAACCAGCTTAATGCTTGTCCTTGAACACCAGTATAATTTTGTAGTTGATCTAAGAGTATTGTATGATCTATAGTATCGAACGCAGCACTAAGATCAAGTAAAACTAGTATTGAGATATAGCCTTGGTCAGAAGCTAAAAGTAAATCATTTGTGATTTTAACGAGCGCAGTTTCAGTGCTATGATGCGGCCTGAACCCAGACTGAAACTTTTCATAGGTGTCATTTTCTTGCAAGAAGGAGCCCAGTTGAGCGGACACAACTTTTTCTAGTATTTTAGACATAAAAGGTAGATTTGAAATGGGTCTATAATTTGCTAGATTATGTGGATCTAATTGTGGTTTCTTAATGAGAGGTTTTATAACTGCCAGTTTAAATGTTCTTGGAACATAACCTAATGATAAAGACGAGTTAATAATATTGAGGAGAGGCTCTTCCACTACAGGTAACACTTCTTTCAATAGTTTAGTTGGTATAGGATCTAGTAAACATGTTGTTGTTTTAGATGAAGTGATAAGTTTATTTAACTCTTTTTGTTCTATAGTTGTAAAGCACTGTAATTGTTCTTGCGGGGTGATAGTTGAGGCTGAGTTATAAGGCGCGATTGAGGATTGAACGTTTACAATTGTGGTTCTGATGTTTTCTATTTTCTCAGTGAAGAACTTCATGAAATCATTACTACTAAACTCTAACGGAATAATTTGTTCAGGAGACATCTGTTTATTTGTTAGTCTAGCCACGGTGTTAAATAAGAACCTAGGATTGTTATGGTTGTTTTCTATTAGTTTGCGGAGATGCTCAGCTCTGGCCTCTTTTAGGGCCTTTTTATAACGTGACATACTGTCTTTCCACGCGATTCTAAAGGCCTCTAAGTTAGTTTTTTTCCATTTACGCTCTAAATTACGGGTTTCTCTCTTTAGAACATGCGTAGTATTGTTGTACCATGGTGCTTTACTTTTCTCTCTGACCTTTTTTAGTCTAATGGGTGCAACAATATCCAATTTTCCAGAGAGAATGGTGCTCATAATGCTAGTTAATTCCTCAAGTTCATCTGTTTGTTTGGGTTCAGGCAGCAGCTGAGACAGATCAGATAAGCTATTTGAAAAATTATCTATGGTGGATGGAAGGATTGTTCTACCTAATCGATAACGCGGCGCAGCATGATATATTACAGGGGTACGTAATATGCAAGTTACCATGTAATGGTCAGTGACATCGTCACTTTGTGGAATGATATCTATATCGGTTGGATCGGTTCCATGTGATATAATTAAATCGAGTGTATGATTAAAACGATGAGTTGGTCCGGTAACGTTTTGCTTGACCCCAAAGGAGTTTAATAAATCTGTAAACGCAGCCCCTAGTGCATCATTTGAATTATCTATGTGGATATTAAAGTCTCCAACAATTAATGCTTTATCGAAATTAACTAATAGGTTTGAGAGAAAATCTGCAAACTCTTTTAGGAAATCAGCGTAAGGCCCAGGCGGTCTATATACGGTAGCCAATGCTAGAGATAATAGGGATGTTTTTCTAACATCTAAGAGCGTAACATTTAGTACAAGTACTTCAAACGAAATAAACTTATAGCCCGTTTTCTGAGTAACATTGAGAATATCTCTATAGATTGTTGCAACACCGCCGCCACGACCAATCAGACGGGGTTTGTGCTTATAGGAGTATCCTGATGGGGTAGACTCATTTAGACCGAAATAATCATTTGGTTTAAGCCAGGTTTCAGTAAGGCAAAGTACATCGAAGCTATTATCTGTGACTATTTCATTTACAATAACTGCCTTAGGTGTGAGTGATCTAATGTTTAGAAGACCTAGCTTTAGAAATTGTTTTTGATTACTAATAGCAACATTCTCTGGTTTAATAACAATTAGATTTTTTCTAGATCCTGTAGTAGATTTATTATTTGATCTCAATAAACGAGGAATAGACACAGTTTCTATGCAATGTTCAACACTATTTATATCAGTTAAATTGGTGCAGCTGAGACTATGATTTGGACTTTTGGTTACTAGTCAAAAGGTATTTAACATTTTGGAGATGTTATCTGACAGAAGATCCGATCCGAATCTGCTTGGGTGTAAGCCATCAGCACGGTAAAGCCTAGGACGCTCCCAAAACAGATTCCAATTATTTACAAAGAGCAGTTTCTGCTCACTGCACCATGACATTAACCATTCATTTAGCGCGAATAATCTACTAAACTTTTCATGACCTAGTCGGTACGTGGGAAGCGGTCCTGACACAATGATCGTTATATCAGGCGATGTGCTGCGTACCGTATCGATCAGATTCCTGAAGTCTTTCTTCATAACCTCCGTCTGGCGCAGCCTAATGTCGTTCACTCCTGCGTGCAAGACCACAGTTCCGACGCGCTCGTTCAGAATCTCGGGAACGCGAGCGGCGATTTCAGAAACACAAGCACCAGGAAAGCAGTGACTATGCACCTTACTTTTATTTAACGTAGCGTGTACGTGTCGAACGATGGAATCGCCGATGATCACAGCATCGCGTTCTGTTTCGCGAAGAGGGGAGAAGCGGTTTTGTGTGGATATCTCGAAAACCGGGAGGGTCGGAGACAGTTTTCTTGGTCTAGACCTGACTCGCGTCTTCCGCTGCGGAAATATCCAGGCTTCGTGGTGGCATGTTGGAGCCGGAGTGAACGAGACCATGGCTGATCGCGACCTCGGCGCGCGGGACCGATGCTGAGTAACGCACGGAGTAGACGAGGTCGGAGTCAGCGGGTTAGTAACGTTAATCACTGATTTGTGTGCATCGGCGCGTGATGTTTCAAGAGCCAAACGCCGGTCTATCAGCTCGGCTTGTCTCACTAAAAGGTCGTGGATCTGTTTCTCAACAGCTTCCAGCTCGGACTGCACCGCGTGCAGCTCAAATGTGTCTTCACCTGCACCAAAAGGTAGACTACTTACATCTGATATATTCGCCATTTTAACAGATGGACAGTACGTTAAGTTAGCAACGACGCTACCAGTGATGCTATCAATATTAATACTAATTTATGGCTTAAGTCTTGGATATAATCCGTCTTTTTAGTGGTACGGGTGTAGAGTAGACGCACGATAGGCGAAAAAATGTTTGTTTGTAAATGAATGCGAAGAAGACGCGTTCAGCCGTGATCCACGGACGTAACCTATAAGAGTATCCAGCGTTGGATCACTAGGCTTGAGACGCGTCTGCTCAACAGTCCGCGTTGTAACTATGAGGTGAGGAAAAGTAGAAAATGTTCGTTGTAAGTGAGTATAAAGAGAAATCAAGAATTATAAATCAATCGATGGAGCTCCAAAGACAACAACGCGTTCAGACGCGACGCATGCGCATTCGAAAAAACATTCGAGTGTATATATATATATATATATATATATATATATATATATAATATTATTATATTTTTTGGATGCTAAACTATTGTTTATTATAGGCTTTGTACTTCACTCACGTTCCAATATTGAAGGGAAAACTTCACATGCTCTTCACATGCGCAAAAATGTGCTTGGAAACATCACAGTTGAGCAGTGATTTATGTGAATAGTATGAATTGTACTACTGTCTATTTAAACAGAGCAGTGTAATTTTTATGTGTTAGGTTGATTATTTTATTATTATATTTTATTAAGGCTATAATGAACAGGCTGCGATGTCAAGATTGCAATGCTGGAAAGCACAATATGTTGTTGTGTGTGTGTGTGTGTGTGTGTGTGTGTGTGTGTGGCGCGGACGCGATCGAACAGTGGAAACATAAAAATATAGGCTACTCCGTAATTTTGTTCATACAGGACATAATTTAAATTCCAATGTGTTTACTTATATTTATGTACACTCACAATAAAACACAACATTGTGCTTTTGTAAAAAAACATTCAAGCAATCCCACCCCCGAAATGGCGGCATTTTTAAAATGAAACTAAAATGCTCACGGCTACATGGGCAATATGTGTCTACAGCAAGGAACGAGCAGAACAGAGTGAATGTTTTTTAGTTCATTCCTACTGGACGTCCATATTTCACTTTCGCTTTTAAGGTAGCGATTTAAAAGCCCCCGCCGTGCTGTCACACATCGATTAACCAGTGGGAAAAAATTATCAGTCACATCGCTAATATATTTATATATAAATGCAATATACAATGGGCCTACCTGATTTTGAACACAAGAGGGCAGTATAGCCCTATGTATGACTTTTTTTTTTACTAAATAGCACATTCTGGCTGTTTTTAAACTTGTACATAATTCTTGAATTAAAAAAAACTGAATAAACCCAAAACTGGGTTTAGATCTGATATTTGTATAATTTTATATAAAAATAAATAGTGTATAATTACATTTTTAGAAGATCTGAGACGTTTTCTGATTCCTTTTTTGACATTATTTTAATCCCTCGCCATAGCAAAACTGTTTGAGATATTCAATATCCGTTCACAATTTAGCATCTTTAATGTATTTTCATCATATTGAAAAAGTTTGGTGTGAATAAAATAAACCACTTAGCAGGAGTGGGTAAAAATGCAGAGGCTGAATTTGCAAATACATCCACATTCAAACCAAAATATCTGACTTCCTGTTGGTCAGAGGTAATGACTGTAAATTAGAAAGTTGTCCGGCTCGATGAGACCAATATACATACTGATTTTTGTATCTGTGGGTAAAAGTAACCCCCCACTTTTGTCAAAAGAATTTTGAAAGTGACACACTTCCTGCTGCCAGTTGGTGGCGCTATAACTTTGACTCACAATAGTTACATCCATCTGATCGGCCTCTTACCACGAACACACTGCTGAAGTTTCATCAAGATCAGTTAATGTATGCAGAAGTTATACCACTTCGTGTTTCTCTTGTCTCGTCATAAATTCGTGTCCTCGCCACGACCAAACCGTTCAAGATATCAAAAATCCGTCTGCAATTTAGCATCCTCAAAGTCTTGACTTCATGCACACCGAGTTTGATGGGGATTGAATTAATTCTCTAGGAGGAGTGTTTCAAATTCCACAGCAAGCGTTCTCCAAACAACCCATAATAGCTGACTTCCTGTTGGGCTGGCGTATAACTTATGAGTGCGAAAGTTGTTTGGCCTGATGAGATCTATATGTGTACCGAGTTTCATATTAATTCATGCAAGCTAGTTTGATCTATGGACCAAGTTTTCGGATCCCATTCAAGGAGGCGCTGTTGAGCCCCCCTGCCACGCCCGGGTACCAGATTCAGCCCGGCCCTGATGGCTGCAGGTTCTGACCTGTGTGCAAAGTTTCAAGAGTTTTCGAGCACGTTAAGGGCCTCAAAAGCCCCTGAAACCTTGAAAACAAATATAGCTGCGAGCAGCGATTACGGGCCCAAGCCGGTGGCACCGCAACCCCGGTGCCTTTAGTTACCTAAAGGCACCGGGGGTGGCGGTACCGCCGGCTTTGGCCCTTCATCGCTGCTCGCAGCTATATTTATATATATATATATATATATATATATATATATATATATATATATATAAATATATATATATACAGGGTGGCCCATTTATATGGATACACCGTAATAACATGGGAATGGTTGGTGATATTAAAGTCCTGTTTGTGGCACATTAGTATATGTGATGGTCACCACCCATCTTGAGAAGTTTGCCCCCTCACATATACTAATGTGCCACAAACAGGACTTTAATATCACCAACCATTCCCATGTTATTACGGTGTATCCATATAAATGGGCCACCCTGTATATATATATATATATAAAATACCAAAAATATTGCTTGACTTACCTTATTCTGATTTTATGATACACTCAAAATATTCCACAACAAATCCTTTAAATTTAATGTAAAAATAAAAATGAAAGAAAGCAGTGTTGGGCTCACGTAACCCTCTCATTAGAATCAAAATGTTTCAACATTTGCTATGTATTTGGATGCTAAACTATTCTTTATTATAGGCTTTGTTCTTCACTCGTGTTCCAATATCAACGGAAAAAATCATCCTTTTCACAAGCGCAAAAATGTGCTTGGAAACACCACAGTGGAGCGGTGCTTACTGTGAATGTATGAATTGAGAGTCCCCACAAAGATAGTAAACCGTGTGTGTGTGTGTGTGTGTGTGTGTGTGTGTGTGTGGCGTGGGCGCGTTTGAACAGTGGACACATAAAAACATACTCCGTCATTATACAGGACGACATTCAAACTGCAAAGTGTTAACTTATATTTGTGTACAGTCGCAATAAAACACAACATTGTGCTTTTGTAAAATAATTTCAAGCAATCCACCCCCCGAAAGGCGCTAATTTTAAAATTAAACTAAAATGCTCACGGCTGCATGGGCATTCATAACGGTGCGCGTCCACGGCGAGGAACGAGCGAGGAATGTTTTTCAGTTAATTCCTACTTCCATAGGAATTCATTTGAAATGCTTGCTCAACCACTATCAATGTCAGTGCGGACGAACATATTTTACTTTCGTTTTTAAGTTGGCGATTCAAAAGCCCCCAGTGGTGTCACACGTCGATTAACCGGTGGTAAAATATTCTCAAAGTCACATATTACCTAGTATATTTTTATATAGATACAATAGGCCTACCTGATTTTGAACACAAGAGGGCAGTATAGCCCTATGTATAAGGAGGAGTAACTAAAAACTCAGAGTCTGAAATATCCAAAAAATCCACATTCAGACCAAAATATCTGACTTCCAGATGGCCGGAACTAATGAATGTAAATTAGAAAGTTGTCTGGCTTGATGAGTACAATATACAAACTATTTTTTTTTTACTGTAGTTAAAACTAACCCGCCCACTTTTGTCAAAAGCATGTTGAAAGTGACACACTTCCTGCTGCCAGTTGGTGGCGCTATAACTTTGACTCACAATAGTTACATCCATCTGATCGGCCTCTTACCACGAACACACTGCTGAAGTTTCATCAAGATCAGTTAATGTATGCATAAGTTATTCCACTTCGTGTTTCTCTTTTCTCGCCATAAATTCGTTTCCTCGCCACGGTCAAACCGTTCGAGATATCAAAAATCCGTCCGCAATTTAGAATCCTCAATGTCTTGACTTCATGCACACTGAGTTTGGTGGGGATTGGATGAATTCTCTAGGAGGAGTACTTCGCATTCCACAGCAAGCGTTTTCCAAACAACCCATAAAAGCCGACTTCCTGTTGGGCTGGCGTAAAACTTGACCGGGGGAAAGTTGTTCGGCCCGATGAGATCTATATGTGTACCGAGTTTCATATTAATTCATGCAAGCGTGTTTGATCTATGGACCAAGTTTTGGGACACCGTTCAAGGGGGCGCTGTTGAGCCCCCCTGCCACGCCCGGGTACCAGCTTCAGCCCGTCCCTGATGGCAGGGGGTTCTGACTTGTGTGCAAAGTTTCAAGAGTTTTTGAGCACGTTAAGGACCCCAAAAGCCCCTGAAACCTTGATTAACAATATAAAAGCAATAGTCAAATCCCCCCCTCCCCTCACACACACAGAGACACAGAGAGAGGGAGAGAAAATTCTTCAGAAAATCCACATTCAAACCAAAATATCTCTCTTCCTGTTGGTCGGAGATCGTTAATGTAAATTAGAAAGTTGTCCGTCTTGATGAGAACAATACACATACCAAGTTTTGTTGCTGTTGATAAAACTAACCCCCCCACTTATGACTAAAGGTGGCGCTACTGAGCCATTTCACCACGCCCGTTTCTGAAACTTTGCACATGTCTACTGGATAATAAATGTGATGTGTCTGTCGAGTTTCATGCATTTTCAAGCATGTGAAGAGTCTCAAAAGCATCCGAAAAGAATATTAAAGTTTAATGCGTTGCCACGGCAACAGTATCTAAGATATCAATAATCCTTTCACAGGTCTACATCTGCCGTGTGTCTACATTATACACATAAAGTTTTAAGCAAATCGGGTAAAAATAAGAGGGTGATTTCAAAGCATTTTGAAAGTGACACACTTCCTGTTGCCAGTTGGTGGCGCTATAACTTTGACTCACAAATTTCACATCCATGTGATCGGCCTCTTACAACTAACACACTGCTGAAGTTTCATCAAGATCAGTTAATGTATGCAGAAGTTATAACACACTTCCTGTTTGAATTATTCGCCATAAATTCGTTTCCTTGCCACGGCCAAACCGTTCGAGATATCAAAAATCCGTCCGCAATTTAGCATCCTCAATGTCTTGACTTCATGCCGACCGAGTTTGGAGGCGAATGGATGAATTTCCTAGGAGGAGTACATCAAATTCCACAGCATGCGTTTCCAAACAACCCATAATAGCTGACTTCCTGTTGGTCTGGCGTAAAACTTAGAGCACGAAAGTTGTTCGGCCCGATGAGGTCTATATGTGTACCAAGTTTCATATTATTACATGCAAGCGTGTCTGATTTATGGACAAGTGTTCGGATCCCGTTCCAGGGGGCGCTGTCGAGGCCCCCTGCCACTCCCGGGTACCAGCTTCAGCCTGGCCCTGATGGCCGCGGGTTCTGACCTGTGTGCAAAATTTCAAGAGTTTTCGAGCATGTTAAGGGCCCCAAAAGTGCCCGAAAGGTTGACAAAATAATAATAATAATAATAATAATAATAATAATAATAATAATAATCCTACCGAAAACAATAGGGCCTTCGCCCTTTCAGGGCTTGGGCCCTAATTATAAAAGCAAATCTCTCCTAACAGACAAATCCCCCACACCCCCCACACACACACACACTGAGACACAGATACAGAGAGAGAGAGAGAGAGAGAGAATTCTCCAAAAAATCACATTCAAACCAAAATATCTCACTTCCTGTTGGTCAGAGCTTATGACTATAAATTAGAAAGTTGTCCGGCTTGATGAGAAGAATATACATAACGATTTTTGTGACTCTACTTAAAACTAAGCCCCCATTTTTGACTAAAGGTGGAGCTACTGAGCCCCTCACCACGCCCGTTTCTGAAACTTTTCACATGTCTACTGGCTAATAAATGTGATGTGTCTGTCGAGTTTCATTAAATTTCAAGTAAGTTAAGAGTCTCAAAAGCATCAAAAAAGAATATTAAAGTTTGATGCGTTGCCACGGCAACAGTATCTAAGATATCAATAATCCTTTCACAGGTCTACATCTGCCGTGTGTTTAGATTATACACATAAAGTCTGAAGCAAATCGGGTAAAAATAAGAGGGTGATTTCAAAGCATTTTGAAAGTGACACACTTCCTGCTGCCAGTTGGTGGCGCTATAACTTTGACTCACAATAGTCACATCCATGTGATCGGCCTCTTACAACGAACACACTGCTGAAGTTTCATCAAGATCATTTAATGTATGTTGAAGTTATAACACACTTCCTGTTTCTCTATTCTCGCCATAAATTCGTTTCCTCGCCATGGCCAAACCGTTCGAGATATCAAAAATCCGTCCGCAATTTAGCATCCTCAATGCCTTGACTTCATCCACAGCGAGTTTGGTGGGGATTGGATGAATTCTCTAGGAGGAGTATTTTAAATTCCAGAGAGTACATTTTTCAAACAACCCATAATAGCTGACTTCCTGTTGGGCTGGCGTAAAAAGTAAGAGTACGAAAATTGTTCGGCCCAATGAGATCTATATGTGTACCGAGTTTCATATTATTACATGCAAGCATGTTTGATTTATGCACAAAGTTTTCGGACCCCGTTCAAGGGGGCGCTGTTGAGCCCCCCTGCCACGCCCAGGTACCAGCTTCAGCCCGGCCCTGATGGCCGCGGGTTCTGACCTGTGTGCAAAGTTTCAAGAGTTTTCGAGCATGATAAGAGCCCTAAAAGTGCCGAAAGGTTGACAGAAAAAGAATAAATAATAATAAATATAGCTGCGAGCAGCGATTGCGGGCCCAAGCCGGTGGCACCGCCACCCTGGTGCCTTTAGTTACACTAAAGGCACCGGGGTGGCGGTGTCACTGGCTTGGGCCCTCCATCGCTGCTCGCAGCTATATTTATATATATATATATACATAAATAATGCATCAATATATATACGTATATATATATATATATATATATATATATATATATATATATGTGTGTGTGTGTAACAAAAAAAAAATTATATATATATATATATATATATATATATATATATATATATATATATATATATATATATATCAGACAAGTAATATTCTCTGTCTTGTCCCTTAATGTTATACATATATATATATATTTTTTTTTTTTTTTTGGGATGCTAAACTATTGTTTATTATAGGCTTTGTACTTCACTCACGTTCCAATATTGAAGGGAAAACTTCACATGCTCTTCACATGCGCAAAAATGTGCTTGGAAACATCACAGTTGAGCAGTGATTTCTGTGAATAGTATGAATTGTACTACTGTCTATTTAAACAGAGCAGTGTAATTTTTATATGTTAGGTTGACTATTTTATTATTATATTTTATTAAGGCTATAATGAACAGGCTGCGATGTCAAGATTGCAATGCTGGAATGCACAATATGTTGTTGTTGTGTTTGTGTGTGTGTGTGTGTGTGTGTGTGTGTGTGTGTGTGTGTGTGGGTGGGTGGGTGGTGCGGGCGCGATCGAACAGTGGAAACATAAAAATATAGGCTACTCCGTAATTTTGTTCATACAGGACATCATTTAAATTGCAATGTGTTTACTTATATTTATGTACACTCACAATAAAACACAACATTGTGCTTTTGTAAAAAAACATTCAAGCAATCCCACCCCCGAAATGGCGCCATTTTTAAAATGAAACTAAAATGCTCACGGCTGCATGGGCAATATGTGTCTACAGCGAGGAATGAGCAGAACAGAGTGAATGTTTTTTAGTTCATTCCTACTGGACGTCCATATTTCACTTTCGCTTTTAAGGTAGCGATTTAAAAGCCCCCACCGCGCTGTCACACATCGATTAACCAGTGGGAAAAAATTCTCAGTCACATCGCTAATATATTTATATATATACAATGGGCCTACCTGATTTTGAACACAAGAGGGCAGTATAGCCCTATGTATAACTTTTTTCTTTTTACTAAATAGCTCATTCTGGCTGTTTTTAAACTTGTACATAATTCTTGAATTAAAAAAAAAAAAAACTGAATAAACCCAAAACTGGGTTTAGATCTGATATTTGTATAATTTTATATAAAAATAAATAGTGTATAATTAAATTTTTAGAAGATCTGAGACGTTTTCTGATTCCTTTTTTGACATTACTTTAATCCCTCGCCATAGCAAAACCGTTTGAGATATTCAATATCCGTTCACAATTTAGCATCTTTAATGTATTTTCATCATGTTGAAAAAGTTTGGTGTGAATAAAATAAACCACTTAGCAGGAGTGGGTAAAAATGCAGAGGCTGAATTTGCAAATAAATCCACATTCAAACCAAAATATCTGACTTCCTCTTGGTCAGAGCTAATGATTGTAAATTAGAAAGTTGTCCGACTCGATGAGACCAATATACTTACTGATTTTTATAATTGTGGGTAAACCTAACCCCCCCACTTTTGTCAAAAACATTTTGAAAGTGACACACTTCCTGCTACCAGTTGGTGGCGCTATAACTTTGACTCACAATAGTTACATCCATCTGATCGGCCTCTTACCACCAACACACTGCTGAAGTTTCATCAAGATCAGTTAATGTATGCAGAAGTTATACCACTTCGTGTTTCTCTTTTCTCGCCATAAATGCGTTTCCACGCCACGGCCAAACCGTTCGAGATATCAAAAATCCGTCCGCAATTTAGCATCCTCAATGACTTGACTTCATGCACACAGAGTTTGGTGGCGATTTAATTAATTTTCTAGGAGGAGTGTTTCAAATTCCACAGCAAGCGTTCTCCAAACAACCCATAATAGCCGACTTCCTGTTGGACGGAGCTAATAACTTAGAGTGCGGAAGTTGTTCGGCCCGATGAGATCTATATGTGTACCGAGTTTCATATTAATTCATGCAAGTGTGTTTGATATATGGACCAAGTTTTCAGACCGTGTTCAAGGGGGCGCTGTTGAGCCCCCCTGCCACGCCCGGTTACCAGCTTCAGCCCGGCACTGATGGCCGTGGGTTCTGAACTGTGTGCAAAGTTTCAAGAGTTTTTGAGCATGTTAAGGACCCCAAAAGCCCCTGAAACCTTGAAAAACTAAGATTAAATGGAATAGACAAATCCCCCACCCCCACCCCCACCCCCACCCCCCTACACACACACACACAGAGACGTAGGCTAGAGGCAGAGAGAGAGGGAGAAAATCCTCATTCAAACCAAAATATCTGACTTTCTGTTGGTCGGAGCTAAGGAGTATAAATTAGAAAGTTGTCTGGCTTGATGAGAACAATATACGTACCAAGTTTTGTGATTCTAGGAAAAACTAAGCCCCCATTTTTGACTAAAGGTGGCGCTACTGAGCCATTCCACCACACCCGTTTCTGAAACTTTGCACATGTCTACTGGCTAATAAATGTGATGTGTCTGTCGAGTTTCATCCAATTTCAAGCATGCTAAGAGTCTCAAAAGCATCCGAAAAGAATATTAAAGTTTGATGTGTTGCCATGGCAACAGTATCTAAGATATCAATAATCCTTTCACAGGTCTACATCTGCCGTGTGTCTACATTATACACATAAATTTTGAAGCAAATCGGGTAAAAATAAGAGAGTGATTTCAAAGCATTTTGAAAGTGACACACTTCCTGCTGCCAGTTGGTGGCGCTATAACTTTGACTCACAATAGTCACATCCATGTGATCGGCCTCTTACAACGAATACACTGCTGAAGTTTCATCAAGATCAGTCAATGTATGCAGAAGTTATAACACACTTCCTGTGTCCCATTATTCGCCATAAATTTGTTTCCTCGCCACGGCCAAACCGTTCGAGATATCAAAAATCTGTTCGCAAGAATTCATCCTCAATGTCTTGACTTCATTCACAACGAGTTTGGCGGCGATCGGATGAATTCCCTAGGAGGAGTATTTCACATTCCATTGTATGCGTTTTCCAAACAACATATAATAACCGACTTCCTGTTGGGCTTTTGTAAAACTTAGAGCACGAAAGTTGTGCGGCCCGATGAGATCTATATGTGTACTGAGTTTCATATTATTACATGCAAGCATGTTTGATATATGGACCAAGATTTCGGACCCCATTCCAGGGGGCGCTGTCGAGCCCCCCTGCCACGCCCGGGTACCAGCTTCAGTCCGGCCCTGATGGCCGCGGGTTCTGACCTGTGTGCAAAGTTTCAAGAGTTTTTGAGCATGTTAAGGGCCCCAAAAGTGCCCAAGAAGTAGAAAAAAAAAAAAATAATAATAAATATATATATATATATATATATATATATATATATATATAAATATAGCTGCGAGCAGCGATTACGGGCCCAAGCCGGTGGCACCGCAACCCCGGTGCCTTTGGTTACCTAAAGGCACCGGGGTGGCGGTACCGCCGGCTTGGGCCCTCCATCGCTGCTCGCAGCTATATTTATATATATATATATATATATACATACACACACACACATACATATATATGTATATATATATATATATATATATATATATATATATATATATATATATATATATTATTGTTCAAAAGTTTGGGGTCAGTAAGATTTTTAATGTTTTTAGGAGAAGTCTCTTCTGCTCACCAAGGCTGCATTTATTGATTAAAAATACAAACCAAAACAGTAATATTGTGAAATATTATTCCAATTTAAAACAGCTGTTTTCAATTTTTAAATATTTTACATAGTAATTCATTTCTGTGATCAAAGTTGAGTTTTCAGCATCATTACTCCAGTCTTCAGTGTCACATGATCCTTCAGAAATCATACTAATATGATGATTGATGCTCAATAAATATTCATTATTATTTTCAATGTTGAAAACAGTTGTGTACAGATTTTTTTTTTCAAAATGCTTTGATGAATGTTAGTTCAAAAGAACAGCATATATTTCAAATATATATATTTTTAACATTATAAATGTCTTTACTGTAACTGTTGATCAGTTTAACTCATCCTTCATAAATAAAAGTACTGATTTATTTTATTTATTTACCCCAAAAATAAAATTTTAATTATTACTAACCCAAAACTTTTGAGCGGTAGTGTTTAACGTTACAAAAGCTTTAGATTTCAGATAAATGCTGTTCTTTTGAACTTTCTATTCATCAAAGACTGTACACAACTGTTTTCGACATTTAAAATAATAATGAATGTTTCTTGAGTATCAATCATCATATTAGAATAATTTCTGAAGGATCATGTGACAGTGACGACTGGAGTAATGATGCTGAAAACTCAGCTTTGATCACAGGAATAAATAACAGTTTAAAATATATTAAAATAGAAAGCAGCTGTTTTAAATTGGAATAATATTTTACAATATTACTGTTTTTGTTTGTATTTTTAATCAAATATATGCAGCCTTGGTGAGCAGAAGAAACTTCTCTGTTATGTGCGCGCCACAGACTGCACGCACGTCCGCTTAGAGTTCCGCCTTTTGCCTTCCGTCAATATTACGTTATTAGAAAAATATTTTTTTAGAGAATCGATTTTTTGACATTTGTGAATCGATTCAGAATCGTCCACGTCCGCATCGCGATGCATCTAAGAATAATTTTTTTCTCCCACCCCTAGATTTCATACAAATAAACAGTTACAATTAAGTCACTTACATTTTAGATGC
>CM040798.1:21788261-21794902 GCA_022829025.1 Squalius cephalus
AAAATAAAAAATAAACTATAAAC
This sequence comes from Squalius cephalus, assembly GCA_022829025.1. NCBI lineage: Eukaryota > Metazoa > Chordata > Actinopteri > Cypriniformes > Leuciscidae > Squalius > Squalius cephalus. The sequence goes on from CM040798.1 coordinate 21,788,285, forward strand.
AAAGCCAAAACGAAAAAATAAATATAATAAAAAAATTAAATTTCAAGCAATCCATGGCATGATTTATTTATTTTTTGGACTAAAACATTCTGGCTTTTTTTAAACTCAAACATAATTCTTAAATTGAATAATAATAATAATAAAAGAATAAAATGGGTTTAGTTCTGATTTCGTTGAAATCGCTCGCTCTCCGTACCTAACTTTTCCTGAATACAATCACAATTGAAACTGTGACATTGATTTCATACAACAGGATATTAACAGTTAAAATGAAGTCATTTACATTTTAGATACAATATTGACTGTTTTTGTTCTGTTTCAGCAGCGAAAATAGTTAAACAAAGATCACAGAAGAACGCATGATCTCACAGGAACGTGTTTTCTCATAACTGAATGATTCAGCATTTTGAACGAATTGGTTGACTCAAAGATTGAATGATCAATCCATAAACATCTGTTTATGTTTATGGATTGGATGTTTATGGATCCATGTTTATGGATCTGTATATGTTTATGGATTACGAATCGTTTGAACGAATGAATCAATGACTCGCTCATTAAGACGGTCACTTGGCGACATCTAATGGCGGTTTAGTGTTGTTTAAAAGCATAATTCTTTCCAACGTGTGTGTGATTTGTGTGTGCACCATTATAAATGTCCGTGCGGACGTCCGTATTTTTCTTTCACTTTTATATTAGCGATTTAAAAGCACCCGCTCGTGTCACACACGTCGATTAACCGGTGGGAAAATATCCTCAGACACATACCTAATAAATGTATATTTAAATACATTATTGGCCTAGCTGGTAAAAAGTTTTATATATTATTTTGATGTCCTTTTGGACACTAGAGGGCAGTATAGCCCTATGTATGACTTGAATTTTTTTTTTACTTTACTGTTTTAAAATTTAGAATAAAATTAGAATAAAATTCTTTTTAAAAACAGAATAAAATGGGTTTAGTTGTGATATTTGTATACTTTTATATAGAAATAAATGGTATAAAATTACATTTTTAGAAGATTTGAGGCTTTTAGTGCCTTTTGGAGGCTGATTTTGCAAAAAATCCACATTCAAACCAAAATATCTGACTTCCTGATGGTCGGAGCTAATGACTTTAAATTAGAAAGTTGTCCGGGTCGATGAGATCAACATACGTACTGAGTTGTGCTACTGTAGGTAAAACGACCCCCCCCACTTTTGTCAAAAGCATTTTGAAAGTGACACATTTCCTGCTGCCAGTTGGTGGCGCTTTAACTTTGACACACAATAGTTACATCCATCTGATAGGCCTCTTACCATGAACAAACTGCTGAAGTTTCATCAAGATCAGTTAATGTATGCATTAGTTATAACACTTCGTGTTTCTCTTTTCTCGCCATTAATTTGTTTCCTCGCCACAGCCAAACCGTTCGAGATATCAAAAATCCGTCCGCAATTTAGCATCCTCAATGTCTTGACTTCACGCTGACCGAGTTTGGAGGCGAATCGATGTATTTCCTAGGAGGAGTACATTAAATTCCACAGCAAGCGTTTCCAAACAACCCTAAATAGCCGACTTCCTGTTGGGCTGGCGTAAAACTTAGAGCACGAAAGTAGTTCGGCCCGATGAGATCTATATGTGTACCGAGTTTCAAATTAATTCATGCAAGCGTGTTTGATATATGGACCAAGTTTTAGAACCCCGTTCAAGGGGGCGCTGTTGAGCCCCCCTGCCACGCCCGGCTACCAGATTCAGCCCCGCCCTGATGGCCGCGGGTTCTGACCTGTGTGCAAAGTTTCAAGAGTTTTCGAGCACGTTTAGGGACCCAAAAGCCCCAGAAACCTTGAAAAACAAATGAAAAAGTAAATCTCACTCAACTGACAAATCACCCCCACCCCTCACACACTCAGAGACAGAGAGAGAGAGAAAATTCTCCAAAAAATCACATTCAAACCAAAATATCTAACTTTCTGTTGCTTTGAGCTAATAAGTGTAAATTAGAAAGTTGTCCGGCTCGATAAGAACAATATACATACCAAGTTTTGTGATTCTAGGTAAAACTAAGCCCCCATTTTTGACTAAAGGTGGCGCTACTGAGCCCCTCACCACGCCCGTTTCTGAAACTTTGCCCATGTCTACTGGATAATAAGTGTGATGTGTCTGTCGAGTTTCATGCAATTTCAAGTATGTTAAGAGTCTCAAAAGCATCAAAAAAGAATATTAAAGTTTGATGCGTTGCCATGGCAACAGTATCTAAGATATCAATAATCCTTTCACAGGTCTACATCTGCCGTGTGTCTACATTATACACATAAAGTTTGAAGCAAATCGGGTAAAAATAAGAGAGTGATTTCAAAGCATTTTGAAAGTGACACACTTCCTGCTGCCAGTTGGTGGCGCTATAACTTTGACTCACAATAGTCACATCCTTGTGTTCGGCCTCTTACAACGAACACACTGCTGAAGTTTCATCAAGATCAGATAATGTATGCTGAAGTTATAACACACTTCCTGTGTCCCTTATTCGCCATAAATTCGTTTCCTTGCCACGGCCAAACCGTTCGAGATATCAAAAATCCGTCCGCAATTTAGCATCCTCAATGTCTTGACTTCATGCTGACCGAGATTGGAGGCGATTGGATGAATTCTCTAGGAGGAGTACATTAAATTCCACAGCATGCATTTCAAAACAACCCATAATAGCCGACTTCCTGTTGGGCTGGCGTAAAAAGTAAAAGTACGAAAGTTGTTCGGCCCGATGAGATCTATATGTGTACCGAGTTTCATATTATTACATGCAAGCGTGTCTGATTTATGGACCAAGTTTTCGGACCCCGTTCAAGGGGGCGCTGTCGAGCCCCCCTGCCACGCCCGGGTACCAGCTTCAGCCCGGCCCTGATGGCCGCGGGTTCTGACCCGTGTGCAAAGTTTCAAGAGTTTTCGAGCACGTTAAGGGTCTCAAAAGTGCCCGAAAGGTTGACAGAAAAATAAGAATAATAATAATAATAATAAATAATCCTACCGAAAACAATAGGGCCTTCGCCCTTTCAGGGCTTGGGCCCTAATAAACAGAGCAATTCCAAGAGGGTCCTCACACCATCGGTGCTCGGGCCCTAATTAAAGCTGCAAGCAGCGATGAAAGGGCCCTCGCACCCGTGCCATCAACACTCGGTGGCTTTAGGAAGACAGAGCATGGTTGGGAAATGTACATTTAAGGAGGTATATATAGTAAGAGTATGTCAAAGTCAGTTACAAAATGTTTTGTATAATGGTAATAATAGCATGCTTCATGACTCAGCTAAGTGTTGCTAGCATGTTTAGTCTGTTTCTAGCATGCTTAGTACACAATAATTATGTGGTTAGTACTGCATTACTGTGTTAACCATGTCAGTTTCTGTTGCCAGTAGGCATTTTTTTATATGTTATTAGGAGTCAAGAACAGTGTTAAACGTCACTTCCTGTTGCCAGCAGGTGGCGCTATGACTATAACTAAATATGAGCATGGACATGTGTTCAAGAGATAACTCTTATCAAACGTGTGACGTTTGGGGTAGATTGTACATTGCCTTCTTGAGTAACAACAAAGTCCTGTTTCATTGAATTAGCATGCTTTAGCACTTAGCTAAGTATTGCTAGCATGTTTTAATATGTTTCTAGCATGTTTAGAACTCAATGGCATTTTTAACATGTTGCTAGAACGGCATCAACGTGTTAAACATGTCACTTCCTGTTGCCAGTAGGTGGCGCTATTACTATAACTGAATTTGAGCATAGACGTGTTCAGGCCATGATTCTTATCAAACATGTGAAGTTTGGGGCAGATTGGACATTCCATGCCTGAGTTACAGCAAATTCCTATTTAATTGCAGTAATAGCATGCTTTAGCACTTAGCTAAGTGTTTGCTAGCATGTTTCTAGTATGTTGCTAACCTGTTTAGCACTTGCTGGCTCTTTTATATATGTTATTAGGAGACCACAACAGTGTTAAACATGTCACTTCCTGTTGATAGCAGGTGGCGCTATTACTATAACTGAATATTCTCATGTAGATGTGTTCAGGCCATGACTCTTATCAAACGTGTGAAGTTTGGGGCAGATTGGACATTCCATGCCTGTGTTACAGCAAATTCCTATTTAATTGCAGCAATAGCATGCTTTAGCACTTAGCTAAGTGTTTGCTAGCATGTTTTAGCATGTTTCTAGTATGTTGTTAGCATGTTTAGCACTTGCTGGCACTTTTTTTATATGTTTTTATATGTCCACAACAGTGTTTAACATGTCACTTCCTGTTGCCAGCAGGTGGCACTATGACTGTAACTGAATATGAGCATGGTCATGTGTTCAGGACAGAACGTTTATTAAAAGTGTGAAGTTTGGCGCAGATTGGACATTGCCTTCTTGAGTAACAACAACATCCTGTTTCATTGAATTAGCATGCTTTAGCACTTAGCTAAGTATTGCTAGCATGTTTTAACATGTTTCTAGCATGTTTAGAAGTCAATGGCATTTTTAACATGTTGCTAGAATGGCATCAACGTGTTAAACATGACACTTCCTGTTACCAGTAGGTGGCGCTATTACTATAACTGAATATTCTCATGTAGATATGTTCAGGACAGAACGCTTATCAAAAGTGTGAAGTTTGGGGCAGATTGGACATTCCATGCCTGAGTTACAGCAAATTCCTATTTAATTGCAATAATAGCATGCTTTAGCACTTAGCTAAGAGTTTGCTAGCATGTTTTAGCATGCTTCTAGTATGTTGTTAGCATGTTTAGCACTTGCTGGCACTTTTTTATATGTTATTAGGAGTCCATAACAGTGTTAAACATGTCACTTCCTGTTGCCAGCAGGTGGCGCTATGACTATAACTGAATATGAGCATGGTCATGTGTTCAGGACAGAACTCTTATCAAATGTGTGAAGTTTGGGGCAGATTGGACATTCCATGCCTGAGTTACAGCAACTTCCTGTTTCATGGCGAAACATCAAAATTTGTCAGGCCGCCGAGGACCCGCCCTTCGACGAAAACTCAAGATCTTCGCAATTTAACGTCGCAAAGGCCTTAAGATTACACTCACCAAATTTGAAGATGATCAGATTAAAACTGTAGGAGGAGTTCGTTAAAGTACGAGGCCTGAAAATGGCAAAAACTGCACAAAAATCTGGGAGGAAGTTCAAAATGGCTGACTTCCTGTTGTGTTTAGGGCTATGCTCCAAGAGACTTTTTTGTAGGTAATAGGTCATTACATGTATGTACCGAATTTCGTGCACGTACGTGGAACGTTGCGGGAGGCGCACTCCGTTGAACTTTTATAGGTGGCGCTATCGAGCCATTTTGCCCCATCCAATTCTGAAACCTATATCAGATGTAAATTTTCGCCAGTTCTGACGCGTGTGCAAAGTTTTGTGAGTTTTCGAGCATGTTTAGGCCCTCAAAAATGCAATTAAATGCGGAGAAGAATAATAATAATAATAATTAAAGCTGCAAGCAGCGATGAAAGGGCCCTCGCACCCGTGCCATCAACACTCGGTGGCTTTAGGAAGGCAGAGCATGGTTGGGAAATGTACATTTAAGGAGGTATATATAGTAAGAGTATGTCAAAGTCAGTTACAAAATGTTTTGTATAATGGTGATAATAGCATGCTTCATGACTCAGCTAAGTGTTGCTAGCATGTTCAGTCTGTTTCTAGCATGCTTAGTACACAATAATTATGTGGTTAGTACTGCATTACTGTGTTAACCATGTCAGTTTCTGTTGCCAGTAGGTGGCGTTATGACTATAACTGAATATGAGCATGGATGTGTGTTCAGGACAGAACTCTTATCAAACATGTGAAGTTTGGTGCAAATTGGACATTGCCTTCTTGAGTAACAACAAAGTCATGTTTCATTGAATTAGCATTCTTTAGAACTTAGCTAAGCATTGTTAGCATGTTTTAACATGTTGCTAGAACGGCATCAACGTGTTAAACATGTCACTTCCTGTTGCCAGTTGGTGGCGCTATTACTATAACTGAACATTCTCATGTAGATGTGTTCAGGCCATGACTCTTATCAAAAGTGTGAAGTTTGGGGCAGATTGGACATTCCATGCCTGAGTTACAGCAAATTCCTATTTAATTGCAATAATAGCATGCTTTAGCACTTGGCTAAGAGTTTGCTAGCATGTTTTAGCATGTTTCTAGTATGTTGTTAGCATGTTTAACACTTGCTGGCACTTTTTTATATGTTATTAGGAGTCCACAACAGTGTTAAACATGTCACTTCCTGTTGCCAGCAGGTGGCGCTATGACTGTAACTGAATATAAGCATGGTCATGTGTTCAGGACAGAACGCTTATCAAAAGTGTGAAGTTTGGGGCAGATTGGACATTCCATGCCTGAGTTACAGCAAATTCATATTTAATTGCAGTAATATCATTCTTTAGCACTTAGCTAAGTGTTTGCTATTATGTTTTAGCATGTCTCTAGTATGTTGGTAGGATGTTTAGCACCTACTGGCATTTTTTTATATGTTATTAGGAGTCAAGAACAGTGTTAAACGTCACTTCCTGTTGCCAGCAGGTGGCGCTATGACTATAACTAAATATGAGCATGGACATGTGTTCAAGAGATAACTCTTATCAAACGTG
>CM040798.1:21795142-21810142 GCA_022829025.1 Squalius cephalus
TGGATGTAGGCAGGGAAAATTTTCTGCTATGTCGAATTTTGTCCAAAACCTACTTTTGCGAACTAGTCCCTGGTTTTTCGCCCGATCGGAACCAAACCAGTCTAGGACAATTCTCTGGACTCTCTAGATCAATAATTATCGAAAAAAAAGTTGAACTTTGGCATGTGGGTGGCTTGTAACAGGGTCATTTAGAAAAGGGGCGTGGCAAAATACACTCAAAAGCCTATAAATCCCAAAGGAAAACTCAGAACTTCACAAAAATTGATGAGCATATGTGTCAGAACATGGTGAGGAAGCATGCAGAGTTTCATGGAGATCGGACCATAGGTGGCGCTATAACTGGCAAAAAGCCTTCATTCTTATTAGGGGTTCAAGCATGAAATGCTGAAACCCTATTGTAATTGTAAGGATTTGTAAAACGCATCGTGCAGGACAAACCGTAAGGCCTAGAGACTTGAAACCTGGCCAGATGGTAGGCCTCAATTTGGGGACAACCTATCAGAGTATGACCCCGATTGGCCCATAGGTGGCGCTACAGCAACCAAAAGTTCAAAATCGCTCATAACTCTTAGACCGTTTGTCCAGGATCAAGTGTCTTATATCGTTGGAATCCTTGGCTCAAGGCGGACAAAATGGCTATCTCCGATTTGGATGTAGGCAGGGAAAATTTTCTGCTATGTCGAATTTTGTCCAAAACCTACTTTTGCGAACTAGTCCCTGGTTTTTCGCCCGATCGGAACCAAACCAGTCTAGGACAATTCTCTGGACTCTCTAGATCAATAATTATCGAAAAACAGTTGAACTTTGGCATGTGGGTGGCTGTAACAGGGTCATTTAGAAAAGGGGCGTGGCAAAATACACTCAAAAGCCTATAAATCCCAAAGGAAAACTCAGAACTTCACAAAAAATGATGAGCATATGTGTCAGAACATGGTGAGGAAGCATGCAGAGTTTCATGGAGATCGGACCATAGGTGGCGCTATAACTGGCAAAAAGCCTTCATTCTTATTAGGGGTTCAAGCATGAAATGCTGAAACCCTATTGTAATTGTAAGGATTTGTAAAACGCATCGTGCAGGACAAACCGTAAGGCCTAGAGACTTGAAACCTGGCCAGATGGTAGGCCCTCAATTTGGGGACAACCTATCAGAGTATGACCCCGATTGGCCCATAGGTGGCGCTACAGCAACCAAAAGTCAAAATCGCTCATAACTCTTAGACCGTTTGTCCCAGGATCAAGTGTCTTATATCGTTGGAATCCTTGGCTCAAGGCGGACAAAATGGCTATCTCCGATTTGGATGTAGGCAGGGAAAATTTTCTGCTATGTCGAATTTTGTCCAAAACCTACTTTTGCGAACTAGTCCCTGGTTTTTCGCCCGATCGGAACCAAACCAGTCTAGGACAATTCTCTGGACTCTCTAGATCAATAATTATCGAAAAACAGTTGAACTTTGGCATGTGGGTGGCTGTAACAGGGTCATTTAGAAAAGGGGCGTGGCAAAATACACTCAAAAGCCTATAAATCCCAAAGGAAAACTCAGAACTTCACAAAAAATGATGAGCATATGTGTCAGAACATGGTGAGGAAGCATGCAGAGTTTCATGGAGATCGGACCATAGGTGGCGCTATAACTGGCAAAAAGCCTTCATTCTTATTAGGGGTTCAAGCATGAAATGCTGAAACCCTATTGTAATTGTAAGGATTTGTAAAACGCATCGTGCAGGACAAACCGTAAGGCCTAGAGACTTGAAACCTGGCCAGATGGTAGGCCTTCAATTTGGGGACAACCTATCAGAGTATGACCCCGATTGGCCCATAGGTGGCGCTACAGCAACCAAAAGTTCAAAATCGCTCATAACTCTTAGACCGTTTGTCCCAGGATCAAGTGTCTTATATCGTTGGAATCCTTGGCTCAAGGCGGACAAAATGGCTATCTCCGATTTGGATGTAGGCAGGGAAAATTTTCTGCTATGTCGAATTTTGTCCAAAACCTACTTTTGCGAACTAGTCCCTGGTTTTTCGCCCGATCGGAACCAAACCAGTCTAGGACAATTCTCTGGACTCTCTAGATCAATAATTATCGAAAAACAGTTGAACTTTGGCATGTGGGTGGCTGTAACAGGGTCATTTAGAAAAGGGGCGTGGCAAAATACACTCAAAAGCCTATAAATCCCAAAGGAAAACTCAGAACTTCACAAAAAATGATGAGCATATGTGTCAGAACATGGTGAGGAAGCATGCAGAGTTTCATGGAGATCGGACCATAGGTGGCGCTATAACTGGCAAAAAGCCTTCATTCTTATTAGGGGTTCAAGCATGAAATGCTGAAACCCTATTGTAATTGTAAGGATTTGTAAAACGCATCGTGCAGGACAAACCGTAAGGCCTAGAGACTTGAAACCTGGCCAGATGGTAGGCCTCAATTTGGGGACAACCTATCAGAGTATGACCCCGATTGGCCCATAGGTGGCGCTACAGCAACCAAAAGTTCAAAATCGCTCATAACTCTTAGACCGTTTGTCCCAGGATCAAGTGTCTTATATCGTTGGAATCCTTGGCTCAAGGCGGACAAAATGGCTATCTCCGATTTGGATGTAGGCAGGGAAAATTTTCTGCTATGTCGAATTTTGTCCAAAACCTACTTTTGCGAACTAGTCCCTGGTTTTTCGCCCGATCGGAACCAAACCAGTCTAGGACAATTCTCTGGACTCTCTAGATCAATAATTATCGAAAAAAAGTTGAACTTTGGCATGTGGGTGGCTGTAACAGGGTCATTTAGAAAAGGGGCGTGGCAAAATACACTCAAAAGCCTATAAATCCCAAAGGAAAACTCAGAACTTCACAAAAAATGATGAGCATATGTGTCAGAACATGGTGAGGAAGCATGCAGAGTTTCATGGAGATCGGACCATAGGTGGCGCTATAACTGGCAAAAAGCCTTCATTCTTATTAGGGGTTCAAGCATGAAATGCTGAAACCCTATTGTAATTGTAAGGATTTGTAAAACGCATCGTGCAGGACAAACCGTAAGGCCTAGAGACTTGAAACCTGCCAGATGGTAGGCCTCAATTTGGGGACAACCTATCAGAGTATGACCCCGATTGGCCCATAGGTGGCGCTACAGCAACCAAAAGTTCAAAATCGCTCATAACTCTTAGACCGTTTGTCCCAGGATCAAGTGTCTTATATCGTTGGAATCCTTGGCTCAAGGCGGACAAAATGGCTATCTCCGATTTGGATGTAGGCAGGGAAAATTTTCTGCTATGTCGAATTTTGTCCAAAACCTACTTTTGCGAACTAGTCCCTGGTTTTTCGCCCGATCGGAACCAAACCAGTCTAGGACAATTCTCTGGACTCTCTAGATCAATAATTATCGAAAAAAAGTTGAACTTTGGCATGTGGGTGGCTGTAACAGGGTCATTTAGAAAAGGGGCGTGGCAAAATACACTCAAAAGCCTATAAATCCCAAAGGAAAACTCAGAACTTCACAAAAATTGATGAGCATATGTGTCAGAACATGGTGAGGAAGCATGCAGAGTTTCATGGAGATCGGACCATAGGTGGCGCTATAACTGGCAAAAAGCCTTCATTCTTATTAGGGGTTCAAGCATGAAATGCTGAAACCCCTATTGTAATTGTAAGGATTTGTAAAACGCATCGTGCAGGACAAACCGTAAGGCCTAGAGACTTGAAACCTGGCCAGATGGTAGGCCTCAATTTGGGGACAACCTATCAGAGTATGACCCCGATTGGCCCATAGGTGGCGCTACAGCAACCAAAAGTTCAAAATCGCTCATAACTCTTAGACCGTTTGTCCCAGGATCAAGTGTCTTATATCGTTGGAATCCTTGGCTCAAGGCGGACAAAATGGCTATCTCCGATTTGGATGTAGGCAGGGAAAATTTTCTGCTATGTCGAATTTTGTCCAAAACCTACTTTTGCGAACTAGTCCCTGGTTTTTCGCCCGATCGGAACCAAACCAGTCTAGGACAATTCTCTGGACTCTCTAGATCAATAATTATCGAAAAACAGTTGAACTTTGGCATGTGGGTGGCTGTAACAGGGTCATTTAGAAAAGGGGCGTGGCAAAATACACTCAAAAGCCTATAAATCCCAAAGGAAAACTCAGAACTTCACAAAAAATGATGAGCATATGTGTCAGAACATGGTGAGGAAGCATGCAGAGTTTCATGGAGATCGGACCATAGGTGGCGCTATAACTGGCAAAAAGCCTTCATTCTTATTAGGGGTTCAAGCATGAAATGCTGAAACCCTATTGTAATTGTAAGGATTTGTAAAACGCATCGTGCAGGACAAACCGTAAGGCCTAGAGACTTGAAACCTGGCCAGATGGTAGGCCTCAATTTGGGGACAACCTATCAGAGTATGACCCCGATTGGCCCATAGGTGGCGCTACAGCAACCAAAAGTTCAAAATCGCTCATAACTCTTAGACCGTTTGTCCCAGGATCAAGTGTCTTATATCGTTGGAATCCTTGGCTCAAGGCGGACAAAATGGCTATCTCCGATTTGGATGTAGGCAGGGAAAATTTTCTGCTATGTCGAATTTTGTCCAAAACCTACTTTTGCGAACTAGTCCCTGGTTTTTCGCCCGATCGGAACCAAACCAGTCTAGGACAATTCTCTGGACTCTCTAGATCAATAATTATCGAAAAACAGTTGAACTTTGGCATGTGGGTGGCTGTAACAGGGTCATTTAGAAAAGGGGCGTGGCAAAATACACTCAAAAGCCTATAAATCCCAAAGGAAAACTCAGAACTTCACAAAAAATGATGAGCATATGTGTCAGAACATGGTGAGGAAGCATGCAGAGTTTCATGGAGATCGGACCATAGGTGGCGCTATAACTGGCAAAAAGCCTTCATTCTTATTAGGGGTTCAAGCATGAAATGCTGAAACCCTATTGTAATTGTAAGGATTTGTAAAACGCATCGTGCAGGACAAACCGTAAGGCCTAGAGACTTGAAACCTGGCCAGATGGTAGGCCTCAATTTGGGGACAACCTATCAGAGTATGACCCCGATTGGCCCATAGGTGGCGCTACAGCAACCAAAAGTTCAAAATCGCTCATAACTCTTAGACCGTTTGTCCCAGGATCAAGTGTCTTATATCGTTGGAATCCTTGGCTCAAGGCGGACAAAATGGCTATCTCCGATTTGGATGTAGGCAGGGAAAATTTTCTGCTATGTCGAATTTTGTCCAAAACCTACTTTTGCGAACTAGTCCCTGGTTTTTCGCCCGATCGGAACCAAACCAGTCTAGGACAATTCTCTGGACTCTCTAGATCAATAATTATCGAAAAACAGTTGAACTTTGGCATGTGGGTGGCTGTAACAGGGTCATTTAGAAAAGGGGCGTGGCAAAATACACTCAAAAGCCTATAAATCCCAAAGGAAAACTCAGAACTTCACAAAAAATGATGAGCATATGTGTCAGAACATGGTGAGGAAGCATGCAGAGTTTCATGGAGATCGGACCATAGGTGGCGCTATAACTGGCAAAAAGCCTTCATTCTTATTAGGGGTTCAAGCATGAAATGCTGAAACCCTATTGTAATTGTAAGGATTTGTAAAACGCATCGTGCAGGACAAACCGTAAGGCCTAGAGACTTGAAACCTGGCCAGATGGTAGGCCTCAATTTGGGGACAACCTATCAGAGTATGACCCCGATTGGCCCATAGGTGGCGCTACAGCAACCAAAAGTTCAAAATCGCTCATAACTCTTAGACCGTTTGTCCCAGGATCAAGTGTCTTATATCGTTGGAATCCTTGGCTCAAGGCGGACAAAATGGCTATCTCCGATTTGGATGTAGGCAGGGAAAATTTTCTGCTATGTCGAATTTTGTCCAAAACCTACTTTTGCGAACTAGTCCCTGGTTTTTCGCCCGATCGGAACCAAACCAGTCTAGGACAATTCTCTGGACTCTCTAGATCAATAATTATCGAAAAAAAGTTGAACTTTGGCATGTGGGTGGCTGTAACAGGGTCATTTAGAAAAGGGGCGTGGCAAAATACACTCAAAAGCCTATAAATCCCAAAGGAAAACTCAGAACTTCACAAAAATTGATGAGCATATGTGTCAGAACATGGTGAGGAAGCATGCAGAGTTTCATGGAGATCGGACCATAGGTGGCGCTATAACTGGCAAAAAGCCTTCATTCTTATTAGGGGTTCAAGCATGAAATGCTGAAACCCTATTGTAATTGTAAGGATTTGTAAAACGCATCGTGCAGGACAAACCGTAAGGCCTAGAGACTTGAAACCTGGCCAGATGGTAGGCCTCAATTTGGGGACAACCTATCAGAGTATGACCCCGATTGGCCCATAGGTGGCGCTACAGCAACCAAAAGTTCAAAATCGCTCATAACTCTTAGACCGTTTGTCCCAGGATCAAGTGTCTTATATCGTTGGAATCCTTGGCTCAAGGCGGACAAAATGGCTATCTCCGATTTGGATGTAGGCAGGGAAAATTTTCTGCTATGTCGAATTTTGTCCAAAACCTACTTTTGCGAACTAGTCCCTGGTTTTTCGCCCGATCGGAACCAAACCAGTCTAGGACAATTCTCTGGACTCTCTAGATCAATAATTATCGAAAAACAGTTGAACTTTGGCATGTGGGTGGCTGTAACAGGGTCATTTAGAAAAGGGGCGTGGCAAAATACACTCAAAAGCCTATAAATCCCAAAGGAAAACTCAGAACTTCACAAAAAATGATGAGCATATGTGTCAGAACATGGTGAGGAAGCATGCAGAGTTTCATGGAGATCGGACCATAGGTGGCGCTATAACTGGCAAAAAGCCTTCATTCTTATTAGGGGTTCAAGCATGAAATGCTGAAACCCTATTGTAATTGTAAGGATTTGTAAAACGCATCGTGCAGGACAAACCGTAAGGCCTAGAGACTTGAAACCTGGCCAGATGGTAGGCCTCAATTTGGGGACAACCTATCAGAGTATGACCCCGATTGGCCCATAGGTGGCGCTACAGCAACCAAAAGTTCAAAATCGCTCATAACTCTTAGACCGTTTGTCCCAGGATCAAGTGTCTTATATCGTTGGAATCCTTGGCTCAAGGCGGACAAAATGGCTATCTCCGATTTGGATGTAGGCAGGGAAAATTTTCTGCTATGTCGAATTTTGTCCAAAACCTACTTTTGCGAACTAGTCCCTGGTTTTTCGCCCGATCGGAACCAAACCAGTCTAGGACAATTCTCTGGACTCTCTAGATCAATAATTATCGAAAAAAAGTTGAACTTTGGCATGTGGGTGGCTGTAACAGGGTCATTTAGAAAAGGGGCGTGGCAAAATACACTCAAAAGCCTATAAATCCCAAAGGAAAACTCAGAACTTCACAAAAAATGATGAGCATATGTGTCAGAACATGGTGAGGAAGCATGCAGAGTTTCATGGAGATCGGACCATAGGTGGCGCTATAACTGGCAAAAAGCCTTCATTCTTATTAGGGGTTCAAGCATGAAATGCTGAAACCCTATTGTAATTGTAAGGATTTGTAAAACGCATCGTGCAGGACAAACCGTAAGGCCTAGAGACTTGAAACCTGGCCAGATGGTAGGCCTCAATTTGGGGACAACCTATCAGAGTATGACCCCGATTGGCCCATAGGTGGCGCTACAGCAACCAAAAGTTCAAAATCGCTCATAACTCTTAGACCGTTTGTCCCAGGATCAAGTGTCTTATATCGTTGGAATCCTTGGCTCAAGGCGGACAAAATGGCTATCTCCGATTTGGATGTAGGCAGGGAAAATTTTCTGCTATGTCGAATTTTGTCCAAAACCTACTTTTGCGAACTAGTCCCTGGTTTTTCGCCCGATCGGAACCAAACCAGTCTAGGACAATTCTCTGGACTCTCTAGATCAATAATTATCGAAAAAAAGTTGAACTTTGGCATGTGGGTGGCTGTAACAGGGTCATTTAGAAAAGGGGCGTGGCAAAATACACTCAAAAGCCTATAAATCCCAAAGGAAAACTCAGAACTTCACAAAAATTGATGAGCATATGTGTCAGAACATGGTGAGGAAGCATGCAGAGTTTCATGGAGATCGGACCATAGGTGGCGCTATAACTGGCAAAAAGCCTTCATTCTTATTAGGGGTTCAAGCATGAAATGCTGAAACCCTATTGTAATTGTAAGGATTTGTAAAACGCATCGTGCAGGACAAACCGTAAGGCCTAGAGACTTGAAACCTGGCCAGATGGTAGGCCTCAATTTGGGGACAACCTATCAGAGTATGACCCCGATTGGCCCATAGGTGGCGCTACAGCAACCAAAAGTTCAAAATCGCTCATAACTCTTAGACCGTTTGTCCCAGGATCAAGTGTCTTATATCGTTGGAATCCTTGGCTCAAGGCGGACAAAATGGCTATCTCCGATTTGGATGTAGGCAGGGAAAATTTTCTGCTATGTCGAATTTTGTCCAAAACCTACTTTTGCGAACTAGTCCCTGGTTTTTCGCCCGATCGGAACCAAACCAGTCTAGGACAATTCTCTGGACTCTCTAGATCAATAATTATCGAAAAACAGTTGAACTTTGGCATGTGGGTGGCTGTAACAGGGTCATTTAGAAAAGGGGCGTGGCAAAATACACTCAAAAGCCTATAAATCCCAAAGGAAAACTCAGAACTTCACAAAAAATGATGAGCATATGTGTCAGAACATGGTGAGGAAGCATGCAGAGTTTCATGGAGATCGGACCATAGGTGGCGCTATAACTGGCAAAAAGCCTTCATTCTTATTAGGGGTTCAAGCATGAAATGCTGAAACCCTATTGTAATTGTAAGGATTTGTAAAACGCATCGTGCAGGACAAACCGTAAGGCCTAGAGACTTGAAACCTGGCCAGATGGTAGGCCTCAATTTGGGGACAACCTATCAGAGTATGACCCCGATTGGCCCATAGGTGGCGCTACAGCAACCAAAAGTTCAAAATCGCTCATAACTCTTAGACCGTTTGTCCCAGGATCAAGTGTCTTATATCGTTGGAATCCTTGGCTCAAGGCGGACAAAATGGCTATCTCCGATTTGGATGTAGGCAGGGAAAATTTTCTGCTATGTCGAATTTTGTCCAAAACCTACTTTTGCGAACTAGTCCCTGGTTTTTCGCCCGATCGGAACCAAACCAGTCTAGGACAATTCTCTGGACTCTCTAGATCAATAATTATCGAAAAACAGTTGAACTTTGGCATGTGGGTGGCTGTAACAGGGTCATTTAGAAAAGGGGCGTGGCAAAATACACTCAAAAGCCTATAAATCCCAAAGGAAAACTCAGAACTTCACAAAAAATGATGAGCATATGTGTCAGAACATGGTGAGGAAGCATGCAGAGTTTCATGGAGATCGGACCATAGGTGGCGCTATAACTGGCAAAAAGCCTTCATTCTTATTAGGGGTTCAAGCATGAAATGCTGAAACCCTATTGTAATTGTAAGGATTTGTAAAACGCATCGTGCAGGACAAACCGTAAGGCCTAGAGACTTGAAACCTGGCCAGATGGTAGGCCTCAATTTGGGGACAACCTATCAGAGTATGACCCCGATTGGCCCATAGGTGGCGCTACAGCAACCAAAAGTTCAAAATCGCTCATAACTCTTAGACCGTTTGTCCCAGGATCAAGTGTCTTATATCGTTGGAATCCTTGGCTCAAGGCGGACAAAATGGCTATCTCCGATTTGGATGTAGGCAGGGAAAATTTTCTGCTATGTCGAATTTTGTCCAAAACCTACTTTTGCGAACTAGTCCCTGGTTTTTCGCCCGATCGGAACCAAACCAGTCTAGGACAATTCTCTGGACTCTCTAGATCAATAATTATCGAAAAACAGTTGAACTTTGGCATGTGGGTGGCTGTAACAGGGTCATTTAGAAAAGGGGCGTGGCAAAATACACTCAAAAGCCTATAAATCCCAAAGGAAAACTCAGAACTTCACAAAAAATGATGAGCATATGTGTCAGAACATGGTGAGGAAGCATGCAGAGTTTCATGGAGATCGGACCATAGGTGGCGCTATAACTGGCAAAAAGCCTTCATTCTTATTAGGGGTTCAAGCATGAAATGCTGAAACCCTATTGTAATTGTAAGGATTTGTAAAACGCATCGTGCAGGACAAACCGTAAGGCCTAGAGACTTGAAACCTGGCCAGATGGTAGGCCTCAATTTGGGGACAACCTATCAGAGTATGACCCCGATTGGCCCATAGGTGGCGCTACAGCAACCAAAAGTTCAAAATCGCTCATAACTCTTAGACCGTTTGTCCCAGGATCAAGTGTCTTATATCGTTGGAATCCTTGGCTCAAGGCGGACAAAATGGCTATCTCCGATTTGGATGTAGGCAGGGAAAATTTTCTGCTATGTCGAATTTTGTCCAAAACCTACTTTTGCGAACTAGTCCCTGGTTTTTCGCCCGATCGGAACCAAACCAGTCTAGGACAATTCTCTGGACTCTCTAGATCAATAATTATCGAAAAAAAGTTGAACTTTGGCATGTGGGTGGCTGTAACAGGGTCATTTAGAAAAGGGGCGTGGCAAAATACACTCAAAAGCCTATAAATCCCAAAGGAAAACTCAGAACTTCACAAAAATTGATGAGCATATGTGTCAGAACATGGTGAGGAAGCATGCAGAGTTTCATGGAGATCGGACCATAGGTGGCGCTATAACTGGCAAAAAGCCTTCATTCTTATTAGGGGTTCAAGCATGAAATGCTGAAACCCTATTGTAATTGTAAGGATTTGTAAAACGCATCGTGCAGGACAAACCGTAAGGCCTAGAGACTTGAAACCTGGCCAGATGGTAGGCCTCAATTTGGGGACAACCTATCAGAGTATGACCCCGATTGGCCCATAGGTGGCGCTACAGCAACCAAAAGTTCAAAATCGCTCATAACTCTTAGACCGTTTGTCCCAGGATCAAGTGTCTTATATCGTTGGAATCCTTGGCTCAAGGCGGACAAAATGGCTATCTCCGATTTGGATGTAGGCAGGGAAAATTTTCTGCTATGTCGAATTTTGTCCAAAACCTACTTTTGCGAACTAGTCCCTGGTTTTTCGCCCGATCGGAACCAAACCAGTCTAGGACAATTCTCTGGACTCTCTAGATCAATAATTATCGAAAAACAGTTGAACTTTGGCATGTGGGTGGCTGTAACAGGGTCATTTAGAAAAGGGGCGTGGCAAAATACACTCAAAAGCCTATAAATCCCAAAGGAAAACTCAGAACTTCACAAAAAATGATGAGCATATGTGTCAGAACATGGTGAGGAAGCATGCAGAGTTTCATGGAGATCGGACCATAGGTGGCGCTATAACTGGCAAAAAGCCTTCATTCTTATTAGGGGTTCAAGCATGAAATGCTGAAACCCTATTGTAATTGTAAGGATTTGTAAAACGCATCGTGCAGGACAAACCGTAAGGCCTAGAGACTTGAAACCTGGCCAGATGGTAGGCCTCAATTTGGGGACAACCTATCAGAGTATGACCCCGATTGGCCCATAGGTGGCGCTACAGCAACCAAAAGTTCAAAATCGCTCATAACTCTTAGACCGTTTGTCCCAGGATCAAGTGTCTTATATCGTTGGAATCCTTGGCTCAAGGCGGACAAAATGGCTATCTCCGATTTGGATGTAGGCAGGGAAAATTTTCTGCTATGTCGAATTTTGTCCAAAACCTACTTTTGCGAACTAGTCCCTGGTTTTTCGCCCGATCGGAACCAAACCAGTCTAGGACAATTCTCTGGACTCTCTAGATCAATAATTATCGAAAAACAGTTGAACTTTGGCATGTGGGTGGCTGTAACAGGGTCATTTAGAAAAGGGGCGTGGCAAAATACACTCAAAAGCCTATAAATCCCAAAGGAAAACTCAGAACTTCACAAAAAATGATGAGCATATGTGTCAGAACATGGTGAGGAAGCATGCAGAGTTTCATGGAGATCGGACCATAGGTGGCGCTATAACTGGCAAAAAGCCTTCATTCTTATTAGGGGTTCAAGCATGAAATGCTGAAACCCTATTGTAATTGTAAGGATTTGTAAAACGCATCGTGCAGGACAAACCGTAAGGCCTAGAGACTTGAAACCTGGCCAGATGGTAGGCCTCAATTTGGGGACAACCTATCAGAGTATGACCCCGATTGGCCCATAGGTGGCGCTACAGCAACCAAAAGTTCAAAATCGCTCATAACTCTTAGACCGTTTGTCCCAGGATCAAGTGTCTTATATCGTTGGAATCCTTGGCTCAAGGCGGACAAAATGGCTATCTCCGATTTGCTCGCCCTTCAGGCGCCAATTTTGAGTAAATTGCATTTTTTTGAAAAACCTATTTTTGCAAACTTCTCTTAGGTTTTTGGCCCGATCGGAACCAAACCACTGCAAGAATATTCTCTGGAGTCTGACAATCAATAATCATCCAAAAAATTCACAATTTCAATTAGCGGTCGATAAGGGGAACCAAAATTTTTGATGGCACCAGGGCCACTTTTACTAAAACGGTTATAAATTGTGAACGGAAAGAGATTTTTTTGCTAAACTTGGGATACATCTTCCTGAGCTCAATCTGAGATCACTTGAAAAAAATCGCAACAATTGGCCACTTGGTGGCACTATAAAACGTTTATAACTTGTGAACGGAAAGAGATATTTTCGCAAAACTAGGGACACATGTTCATGAGCTCATTCTGAGGTCACTTGAAAAAAAAATCATGACAATTGGCCACTTGGTGGCACTATAAAATGGTTATAACTTGTGAGCGGAAAGAGATATTTTCCCTAAACTTGGGACACATGTTCATAAGCTCAATCTGAGTTGACAATGTGTGCCAATAAAACATCAAATGATTACACTGATATGAATATGGTATTGATAAAGCAAATTATAGATGTAATTATTGAGCCTTTTACCTATATCTGTAATTTGTCATTTATTTCAGGGATATTTCCAGACTGCATGAAAATAGCCAAAGTAATTCCACTGTTTAAAAAAGGAAATAAATCTGAATTTTCTAATTATAGACCAATATCATTACTTCCACAGTTCTCTAAAATTCTGGAGAAGTTATTTGCGATTAGACTGAATAAATTTTTTAATGAATTTAAGATTTTAAGTAACAGCCAATATGGGTTTCGTCCTAATCACTCAACTGCTACAGCAATTATGGAGCTAACTGAAGAAATCACCAATGCTATAGACAAAAAGCACTATTTAGTAAGTATCTTTGTGGATCTTCAAAAAGCGTTTGATACGCTAGACCACAAGATATTGTTGCATAAATTATATAAATATGGTATCAGAGGTGTGGCGCACCAATGGGTTACCAGCTATTTAAAAAACAGAAGTCAGTTTGTTGAAATTGATAATATAAAGTCTAAAAATTGCAGCATAACTTGTGGGGTACCACAAGGATCTGTCCTAGGACCTATACTTTTTCTTTTATATGTAAATGACATTGTGTCTGTGTCTCAGTTACTTAGGTGCATTCTGTTTGCGGATGACACCACTTTATTTTATTCAGGAAAAAATATAAAAGATGTCCTACAAATCGTAGAGAATGAATTTCAGAAAATCATGAAGTGGTTCAATGCTAATAGATTGTCCCTAAATATTAGTAAAACTAAATTTATGATATTTTGTAGTAAAAAGAAATATGTCGAAACATCATTGTTTATTAATGGATTAGAAATTGAAAGGGCACATGTGATTAAGTTTCTAGGTATTATGATTGACGAACATTTGACATGGAAATCACATATTGATAATATCAAATAATAATAGGTGTGCTGCATAAAGTTAAAGATTATTTAAATAAGAATGCATTGTTTTTGTTGTATAACTCATTGATTGTGCCATATCTGACATATTGCATTGAAGTGTGGGGAAGTGCCTGTAAAACATATATTAATCCAATTTTATTTTTACAGAAAAGAGCGATTAGAGTTATTAGTGGAAGTGGATACAGAGATTCAACTAATCCTTTATTCATACAACTAAAAACTCTGAAATTTAATGAATTAGTAGAATATAACCTTCTAAAAACCATGTATAAAGCTCATTTAGAAAGTTTACCAAACAATTTGCAAAACAGATTCACTAAGAGGAAAAGTAGATATGAATTAAAAGGTACTGAGGTTTTTACAAAACCCAGGTTCCAATCGGCTGTAAAGGAAAAATGTGTCACAATCAAAGGAGTCAGTTTGTGGAACAGTCTTGATTGTAAAATTAAAACTTCTGAGGCCATTTATGTGTTTAAGAAGTATGTTAAATTATCAATGTTGCTGAAATATAATACTGCGGAGTAGCAGATCAACTTTACTGATGTATTTTTGTGTTTTTGATGTCTTAAAAAAAAGGAGAGCTGCATGAGACAGCTCAAATGAACTGGAATTAATTTTGTGTTGATAGGGGGCAGACATTATAAGTATTTACTTCTTTCTGCTCCTTTTCATTCATGTTAAATGCTGTTGTTGCATTTGTTTTTAAATGAATGAAATAAATAATAAAAAATAAAAATTAAAAAATAAAAACATGAAAAAAATCGTGACAATTGGCCACTTGGTGGCGCTATAACAGTGAAAAAAATCATGAAAATAGCTATAAGCGCACCCAACTCTTAGTCTACTGAAAATTGGCATGCAGTGTCTTTGTCCAGGGTGCCATGATAGTCTATGAGAACATTGGTGTATCTCAAAAAACTCAGTATACGTCATTGGCACAATGCCTTGAAGGAGCCTTAGAAGTTTCAAGCCAGTGTTTTTTCACAGGAGTGACCTCCTAAGACTCCTGTATTCTTGCCAAGTCCAACAATACCAAACATGCCAGGTTTCGCCTTATGGTTTTTGTAAGTGTCATTTAGAGCTTTAAAAAATTGTGTTTATCTTCAAAGCCGTTAGTCCGATCGAGGCAACAACAAAAAAACAAAGGAAATTTGAAAACATAGGTACATAGCTAAACAATAATGCCAAAATGTTAAAGGGGTG
>CM040798.1:21812642-21865142 GCA_022829025.1 Squalius cephalus
ACTAGTTTGCTTTAGTGCAGAAAACTGGTTTAAAGTGAAAGTGAGCCAATAAGTGGTCTTCTAGTGCCCTCTGCTGGCCATTCTACTTAATAATGAAATATTTTACATGTGCTTTTGCATTCATACTTGGACACACACTAAAAATCACGTATATAACTAACTATTATAACACAATAATATTTTGTCAGTGTTCATCACCTCATTTGCACTGACACTTCACATAATTGCTAGTAATGTGGTTAATCATGCTAGAAACATTGTAAATCATAGTAAATAATACTGAAATGAGGTGTATCAAGGTAAATCATGCTAGAATCCTAATAAATCATTCTGGAACATGGTATATGATAGTAAATCATGCTAGAATCATATTAAATAATTCTAGAATGTGGCAAATCGTTGTGGGAGGAGCCTATTTTACTCAAATGGCTATAACTCAAGAAGTAAATGAGATATCTTCACCAAACTCAGTACACATGTGTATGGGTTCAATTTGAGGTCACAGTAAACAATTTTATGGAGATCGGACCATAGGTGGCGCTATAACTGTTAAAAAGCTTTAAAACCATATATATCCCATGGCAAATTGCCTGTATTGGCTGTAAATGGTCTTTTCCATCTATTATGTCAGTGGTTACATGCTTGCTAAATAAATCTTAATAACTTTTGATGCTTTTGTGCTTAAATGCCTTAAAGG
The DNA here is from genome assembly GCA_022829025.1 of Squalius cephalus. NCBI lineage: Eukaryota > Metazoa > Chordata > Actinopteri > Cypriniformes > Leuciscidae > Squalius > Squalius cephalus. The sequence continues at coordinate 21,813,340 of CM040798.1, forward strand.
CCTTAACTGCTTGAACCCCGATAAATGCTGCTTGCAGCTTTAATTAGGGGTTCAAGCACGAAGTGCTGAAACCCTATTGTAATTGCCCTGATTTTTATTATTATTATTATTCTTCCCTAAAACGCATCGTGCAGCCAAAACCGTAAGGCCTAGAGACGTGATACTTGGTCAAATGGTAGTAGTATTGCTCGCTACTCAGATACACGGACTTAGCCAAATCGGCCCATAGGTGGCGCTACAGCGACCAAAAGCGCGAAACTGCTCAGAACTCCTAGACCGTATGTCGTAGACTCAAGTGTCTTATATCATTGGAAAGCTGGATGCCTGACGAACAAAACGTATATCTCCGATTTCATTTGCGCCATGATAGATTTTCCGCCATTTTGAATTTTGCCAAAAACCTACTTTTGCGAACTAGTCCTAGGTTTTTCGCCCGATCGGAACCAAACCAGTACAGAAATGTTCTCTGGAGTCTGAATATCAATAATTATCGAAAAAAAGTTGAAATTTCGATTCACGAACGCTAAGGGGCGCCAAAACGTACGTTGTGGGAGGGGCCTATTTTACTAAAATGGCTATAACTCCAGAAGTAAATGAGGTATCTTCACCAAACTCGGTACACATGTGTAAGAGGTCAATCTGAGGTCACAGTAAAAAAATCGCGGCGATTGGCCACATGGTGGCGCTATAACATGAAAAAATCATAAAACAGGCTTTAACCACCTGACCGTTAGTCCGATTGACTTGAAAATTGGTATGCAGTGTCTTGGCCCAAGGTGTCATGTACGTCTATGAGGACATTGGTGTATCTCAAAAAACATGGCCGCCATCGGCCAATGAAGTTTGAGCACCTATTAGACAAGGTTAACGGAGGCCGATCGGAACGAAACTCGATGGGCATGTTCAACTCATAGCCCTAGAGGTCTGTAAGAATTTTGAAAGAAATCGGCCACTAGTTGGCGCTAACGAGTTTTACGGCTCTGTAATCACGTGGTGTTACACTTATTGTCACAAAATGCATATCATTTGATAGATCTGCTCATGCTGAACAACATTGCCTCAAGAACCATTGCTGTCAATCAAATCGTTCATTAATTATTTGCGAATATGTTAAAAACCTACTTTTGCGAACTAGTCCCTGGTTTTTCGCCCGATCGGAACCAGACCAGTCTAGGACAATTCTCTGGACTCTCCTGATCAATAATTATCGAAAAAAAGTTGAACTTTTGAATTTTTCGTATGGCTATAATTGGGTCATAAAGAAAATGGGCGTGGCAAAATGCACTCAAAAGCCTATAAATCCTAAACGAAAACTCAGAACTTCACAAAAATTGGTGAGCATATGTGCCATAACATTGTAAACAAGCGTGCAAAATTTCATGGAGATCGGACAATAGCTGGCGCTATAACTGTCAAAAAGCTTTGAAAACCATATATTTCCTATGGTAAATTGCCTGTTTTGGCTGTAAATGGTCTTTTCCATCTATTATTTCAGTGGTTAAAAGCTTTCCAAATAAAACTTAATGTCTTAAATGCTTATGTGCTTAAAGGCCTTAAATGCTTGAACCCCGATAAATGCTGCTTGCAGCTTTAATTATTATTATTATTCTTCTGCCGTAAAACGCATCGTGCAGCCCAAACCGTAAGGGCTAGAGCATTGAAACTTTGCCAGATGGTAGTACAAAAATCGAGGAGAGGTTATCAAATTATGACCCCGATTGGTCCATAGGTGGCGCTATAGCAACCAAAAGCGCGAAACTGCTCATAACTCCTAGACCGTAAGTCATAGACTCAAGTGTCTTATATCAGTGGAAAGCTGGACACCTGCCGAACAAAACGTATATCTCCGATTTTATTTCCGTCATGATAGATTTTCCGCCATTTTGAATTTTGTCGAAAACCTACTTTTGCGAACTAGTCCCTGGTTTTTTGCCCGATCGGAACCAAACCAGTGCAGAATTGTTCTGTGGAGTCTGAAGATCAATAATTATCGAAAAAAAGTTGAAATTTCGATTCACGGTCGCTAGGGGGTGCAAAATTAACGTTGTGGGAGGAGCCTATTTTACTAAAATGGCTATAACTCAAGAAGTAATTCAGTAAACTTCACCAAACTTGGTAAACATGTGTAGACGGTCAATCTGAGGTCACAGTAAAAAAATTGCGTCGATTGGCCACATGGTGGCGCTATAAAACAAAAAAAACATGTAGACACCTGACCGTTAGTCCGATTGACTTGAAATTTGGTATGCAGTGTCTTGGCCCAAGGGGCCATGTATGTCTAAAAGGATATTGGCATATCTCGAAAAACATGGCCGCCATTGGCCAATGAGGTTTGAGCACCTATTAAACAAGGTTAACGGAGGCCGATCGGAACGAAACTCGATGGGCATGTTCGACTCATGGCCCTAGAGGTCTGTAAGAGTTTTGAAAGAAATCGGCCACTAGTTGGCGCTAACGAGTTTTATGGCTCTGTAATCACGTGGTGTTACACTTATCGTCACAAAATGCATATCATCTGATAGATCTGCTCATGCTGAACAACTTTGCCTCAAGAACTAATGCTGTCAATTAAACCGTTTATTAAATATTCGTAATTATGTTAAAAACCTACTTTTACGAACTAGTCCTAGGTTTTTCGCCCGATCGAAACCAGACCAGTCTAGGACAATTCTCTGGACACTCTAGATCAATAATTATCAAAAAAAAGTTGAACTTTTGCATTTTGCGCATGGGTATATTGGGTCATAAAGAAAATGGGCGTGGCAAAATGCACTCAAAAGCCTATAAATCCTAAACGAAAACTCAGAACTTCACGAAAATTGGTGAGCATATGTGCCACAACATCATTAACAAGCATGCAAAATATCATGGAGATCGGACTATAGGTGGCGCTATAACTGTTAAAAAGCTTGCCTGTATTGGCTGTAAATGGACTTTTCCATCTATTATTTCAGTGGTTAAAAGCTTTCTAAATAAATCTTAATGTCTTAAATGCTTATGTGCTTAAAGGCCTTAAATGCTTGAACCCCGATAAATGCTGCTTGCAGCTTTAATTAGGGGTTCAAGCACGAAGTGCTGAAACCCTATTGTAATTGTGCTGATTTTTATTATTATTATTATTAGGGGTTCAAGCACGAAGTGCTGAAACCCTATTGTAATTGTACTGATTTTTAGGGGTTCAAGCACGAAGTGCTGAAACCCTATTGTAATTGTACTGATTTTTAGGGGTTCAAGCATGAAATGCTGAAACCCTATTGTAATTGTGCTGATTTTTATTATTATTATTATTATTCTGCCGTAAAACGATGCGTGCAGCCTAAACCGTAAGTGCTAGAGACTTGAAACTTGGCCAGAAGGTAGTACAAAAATCGAGGAGAGGTTCAGAGAATATGAGCTAGATTGGCCAATAGGTGGCGCTACAGTGCAAAAAACAAAAAAATTGCATATTTTTGCTTAAATCTCATCAACCCTTTGTCACAGACTCAAGTGTCTTATATCTTTGGAATCCTTGGGTCAAGCCGAACAAAAAAGGCCTCAAAGATTTCATTTCCGGTATGCAAATTTTTCCGCCATTTTGGATTTTGTCCAAAACCTACTTTTGCGAACTAGTCCCTGGTTTTTCGCCCGATCGGAACCAAACCAGTGCAGAAATATTCACAGGAGTCTGAATATCAATAATTATCGAAAAAAAGTTAAAATTTCGATCCACGGTTGCTAAGGGGCATCAAAACGTTCGCAGGAGGCGGAGCTAATTATACGAAAATGGCTATAACTCGTGAACGAAATGAGATATTTTCACCAAACTCGGTACACATATGTATGAGCTCAAGTTGAGGTCACAGTAAAAAAATCGCGGCGATTGGCCTCATGGTGGCGCTATAACATGAAAAAAACATAAAACAGGCTATAACCACCTGACCGTTAGTCCGATTGACTTGAAAATTGGTATGCAGTGTCTTGGTCCAAGGTGCCATGTACGTCTATGAGGACATTGGTGTATCTCAAAAAACATGGCCGTTATCGGCCAATGAAGTTTGAGCACCTATTAGACAAGGTTAACGGAGGCCAATCAGAACGAAACTCAGTGGGCATGTTCGGCTCAAGCCCCTAGAGGTCTGTAAGAATTTTGAAAGAAATCGGCCACTAGTTGGCGCTAACGAGTTTTACGGCTCTGTAATCACGTGGTGTTACAAATATCCACACAATATGCATATCATTTGATAGATCTCCTCATCCTGAACAACTTTGCCTCAAGAACCATTGCTGTCAATCAAACTGTTCATTAATTATTCATTAATATGTTAAAAACCTACTTTTGCGAACTAGTCCTAGGTTTTTTGCCCGATCGGAACCAGACCAGTCTAGGACAATTCTCTGGACTCTCTAGATCAATAATTATCAAAAAAAAGTTGAACTTTTGCATTTGGATGGCTGTAATAGGGTAATTTATAAAATGGGCGTGTCAAAATACATTAAAAAGCCTATAAATCCTAAATAAAAACTCAGAACTTCACAAAAATTGGTCAGCATATGTGATATAACATCATTAACAAGCATGAAAAATTCTATGGAGATCGGACGATAGGTGGCGCTATAACTGTTAAAAAGCTTTAAAATCATATATTTCCTATGGTAAACTGCCTGTATTGGCTGTAAATGGTCTTTTCCATCTCTGATCATATAATTTTCATATCATAATGTTAAAAACTAGTGCAATACAATTATCTGGACTCACTAGATCAATAATTGTCAGAAAAAGTTGAACTACTTCATTTGGATAGCTATAATAGGTTCACTTCAAAATGTGGCCTTTACCAAGTGTCCCCGAAAGCCTATATCTCTTTAATCAATGCTCAGACCTTCTTAAAAACAAGTCAGAACGTGTGAAATATCACCCTGAACAAGCATGAAAATTTTCAGACAGATCGGACAAAATTTGCCTCTATAACAGTTAAAAAGGTGAAAATTATATGAATTAATGGCATGTTAAGCCAATAAGTGGTATTTTACTGCCCCCTGCTGTTTAAAATAGTCATTTTCTCATATTGGTATTGGTATCAGCCATGGTAAATCATGATAAATGATGGTGTGTGTGTGTGTGTGTGTGTGGTACAAATATAACAAAGGTTTTATTTTCCAACATGAAAACAAACATAACAGAGTGCTAGTGCACAAACAATAACCGACAATGATAATGGATGAGAGGGGAACTTAAATACACAGATCAAGACAAGGACAACAGGTGACGGTTATGATGATGAGGAGCAGGTGATGATGAGGAGGGTGATGAGGAGCAGGTGCAGGTGATGATGACAGATGGTGAATGTGATGAAGACAGAAGGTGAATGTGATGAAGGTGAATGTGACACCAATATCACTGAAACATTTGTGTGTGTGTGTGTGTGTGTGTGTGTGTGTGTGTGTGGTACAAATATAACAAAGGTTTTATTTTCCAACATGAAAACAAACATAACAGAGTGCTAGTGCACAAACAATAACCGACAATGATAATGGGTGAGAGGGGAACTTAAATACACAGATCAAGACAAGGACAACAGGTGACGGTTATGATGATGAGGAGCAGGTGATGATGATGAGGGTGATGAGGAGCAGGTGATGACGACAGATGGTGAATGTGATGAAGACAGAAGGTGAATGTGATGAAGGTGAATGTGACACCAATATCACTGAAACATTTGTGTGTGTGTGTGTGTGTGTGTGTGTGTGTGTGTGTAGCATTATTGTGTGTAGCATATGTAGCAAGTATGCATTATTGAGTTAACATGGAAACACTGGTTTGCTTTAGTGCAGAAAACTGGTCAAAATCATGAGGTTTAAAGTGAAAGTGAGCCAATAAGTGGTCTTCTACTGCCCTCTGCTGGCCATTCTACTTATTAATTAAATTTTTCCACATGTGCTTGCATTTATACTTGAATACACACTAAAAATCACTTATATAGCAATAACTATTATAACACAATCATATTTTGTCAGTGTTAATCACTTTATTTGCACTGACACTTCAAATAATTGCTAGTAATGTGGTAAATCATGGTAAATCATGGTTAACTATGCTGTGTGTGTGTGTGTGTGTGTGTGTGTGTGTGTGTGTGTGTGTGTGTGTGTGTGTGTGTGTGTGTGAGTGTGTGTGTGTGTGTGTGTCTGTGTGTCTGTGTGTGTGTGTGTGTGTGTGTGTGTGTGTGTGTGTGTAAGCATGCATTGAGTTAACATGGATAAACTGGTTTGCTTTAGTGCAGAAAACTGGTTTAAAGTGAAAGTGAGCCAATAAGTGGTCTTCTACTGCCCTCTGCTGGCCATTCTACTTATTAATGAAATATTTCAACATGTGCTTGCATTCATACTTGAATACACACTAAAAAAATCACTTATATAGCAATAACTATTATAACACAATCATATTTTGTCAGTGTTAATCACTTTATTTGCACTGACACTTCAAATAATTGCTAGTAATGTGATTAATCAGGCTAGAAACATGGTAAATCAAAGTAAATAATACTAGATTGTCGTTTATCTCCTGGTAAATAATACTAGAACGTGGTATATCATGGTAAATCATGGTTAACTATGCTGTGTGTGTATGTGTGTGTGTGTGTGTGTGTGTGTGTGTGTGTGTGTGTGTGTGTGTGTGTGTGTGTGTGTGTGTGTGTGTGTGTGTGTGTGTGTGTGTGTGTGTAAGCATGCATTGAGTTAACATGGAAAAACTGGTTTGCTTTAGTGCAGAAAACTGGTTTAAAGTGAAAGTGAGCCAATAAGTGGTCTTCTAGTGCCCTCTGCTGGCCATTCTACTTAATAATGAAATATTTTACATGTGCTTTTGCATTCATACTTGGACACACACTAAAAATCACGTATATAACTAACTATTATAACACAATAATATTTTGTCAGTGTTCATCACCTCATTTGCACTGACACTTCACATAATTGCTAGTAATGTGGTTAATCATGCTAGAAACATTGTAAATCATAGTAAATAATACTGAAATGAGGTGTATCAAGGTAAATCATGCTAGAATCCTAATAAATCATTCTGGAACATGGTATATGATAGTAAATCATGCTAGAATCATATTAAATAATTCTAGAATGTGGCAAATCGTCGTGGGAGGAGCCTATTTTACTCAAATGGCTATAACTCAAGAAGTAAATGAGATATCTTCACCAAACTCAGTACACATGTGTATGGGTTCAATTTGAGGTCACAGTAAACAATTTTATGGAGATCGGACCATAGGTGGCGCTATAACTGTTAAAAAGCTTTAAAACCATATATATCCCATGGCAAATTGCCTGTATTGGCTGTAAATGGTCTTTTCCATCTATTATGTCAGTGGTTACATGCTTGCTAAATAAATCTTAATAACTTTTGATGCTTTTGTGCTTAAATGCCTTAAAGGCCTTAACTGCTTGAACCCCGATAAATGCTGCTTGCAGCTTTAATTATTATTATTATTATTATTCTTCTGCCGTAAAACGCATCGTGCAGCCCAAACCGTAAGGGCTAGAGCATTGAAACTTTGCCAGATGGTAGTACAAAAATCGAGGAGAGGTTATCAAATTATGACCCCGATTGGTCCATAGGTGGCGCTATAGCAACCAAAAGCGCGAAACTGCTAATAACTCCTAGACCGTAAGTCATAGACTCAAGTGTCTTATATCAGTGGAAAGCTGGACACCTGCCGAACAAAACGTATATCTCCGATTTTATTTCCGTCATGATAGATTTTCCGCCATTTTGAATTTTGTCGAAAACCTACTTTTGCGAACTAGTCCCTGGTTTTTTGCCCGATCGGAACCAAACCAGTGCAGAATTGTTCTGTGGAGTCTGAAGATCAATAATTATCGAAAAAAAGTTGAAATTTCGATTCACGGTCGCTAGGGGGTGCAAAATTAACGTTGTGGGAGGAGCCTATTTTACTAAAATGGCTATAACTCAAGAAGTAATTCAGTAAACTTCACCAAACTTGGTAAACATGTGTAGACGGTCAATCTGAGGTCACAGTAAAAAAATTGCGTCGATTGGCCACATGGTGGCGCTATAAAACAAAAAAAACATGTAGACACCTGACCGTTAGTCCGATTGACTTGAAATTTGGTATGCAGTGTCTTGGCCCAAGGGGCCATGTATGTCTAAAAGGATATTGGCATATCTCGAAAAACATGGCCGCCATTGGCCAATGAGGTTTGAGCACCTATTAAACAAGGTTAACGGAGGCCGATCGGAACGAAACTCGATGGGCATGTTCGACTCATGGCCCTAGAGGTCTGTAAGAGTTTTGAAAGAAATCGGCCACTAGTTGGCGCTAACGAGTTTTATGGCTCTGTAATCACGTGGTGTTACACTTATCGTCACAAAATGCATATCATCTGATAGATCTGCTCATGCTGAACAACTTTGCCTCAAGAACTAATGCTGTCAATTAAACCGTTTATTAAATATTCGTAATTATGTTAAAAACCTACTTTTACGAACTAGTCCTAGGTTTTTCGCCCGATCGAAACCAGACCAGTCTAGGACAATTCTCTGGACACTCTAGATCAATAATTATCAAAAAAAAGTTGAACTTTTGCATTTTGCGCATGGGTATATTGGGTCATAAAGAAAATGGGCGTGGCAAAATGCACTCAAAAGCCTATAAATCCTAAACGAAAACTCAGAACTTCACGAAAATTGGTGAGCATATGTGCCACAACATCATTAACAAGCATGCAAAATATCATGGAGATCGGACTATAGGTGGCGCTATAACTGTTAAAAAGCTTGCCTGTATTGGCTGTAAATGGACTTTTCCATCTATTATTTCAGTGGTTAAAAGCTTTCTAAATAAATCTTAATGTCTTAAATGCTTATGTGCTTAAAGGCCTTAAATGCTTGAACCCCGATAAATGCTGCTTGCAGCTTTAATTAGGGGTTCAAGCACGAAGTGCTGAAACCCTATTGTAATTGTGCTGATTTTTATTATTATTATTATTAGGGGTTCAAGCACGAAGTGCTGAAACCCTATTGTAATTGTACTGATTTTTAGGGGTTCAAGCACGAAGTGCTGAAACCCTATTGTAATTGTACTGATTTTTAGGGGTTCAAGCATGAAATGCTGAAACCCTATTGTAATTGTGCTGATTTTTATTATTATTATTATTATTCTGCCGTAAAACGATGCGTGCAGCCTAAACCGTAAGTGCTAGAGACTTGAAACTTGGCCAGAAGGTAGTACAAAAATCGAGGAGAGGTTCAGAGAATATGAGCTAGATTGGCCAATAGGTGGCGCTACAGTGCAAAAAACAAAAAAATTGCATATTTTTGCTTAAATCTCATCAACCCTTTGTCACAGACTCAAGTGTCTTATATCTTTGGAATCCTTGGGTCAAGCCGAACAAAAAAGGCCTCAAAGATTTCATTTCCGGTATGCAAATTTTTCCGCCATTTTGGATTTTGTCCAAAACCTACTTTTGCGAACTAGTCCCTGGTTTTTCGCCCGATCGGAACCAAACCAGTGCAGAAATATTCACAGGAGTCTGAATATCAATAATTATCGAAAAAAAGTTAAAATTTCGATCCACGGTTGCTAAGGGGCATCAAAACGTTCGCAGGAGGCGGAGCTAATTATACGAAAATGGCTATAACTCGTGAACGAAATGAGATATTTTCACCAAACTCGGTACACATATGTATGAGCTCAAGTTGAGGTCACAGTAAAAAAATCGCGGCGATTGGCCTCATGGTGGCGCTATAACATGAAAAAAACATAAAACAGGCTATAACCACCTGACCGTTAGTCCGATTGACTTGAAAATTGGTATGCAGTGTCTTGGTCCAAGGTGCCATGTATGTCTATGAGGACATTGGTGTATCTCAAAAAACATGGCCGTTATCGGCCAATGAAGTTTGAGCACCTATTAGACAAGGTTAACGGAGGCCAATCAGAACGAAACTCAGTGGGCATGTTCGGCTCAAGCCCCTAGAGGTCTGTAAGAATTTTGAAAGAAATCGGCCACTAGTTGGCGCTAACGAGTTTTACGGCTCTGTAATCACGTGGTGTTACAAATATCCACACAATATGCATATCATTTGATAGATCTCCTCATCCTGAACAACTTTGCCTCAAGAACCATTGCTGTCAATCAAACTGTTCATTAATTATTCATTAATATGTTAAAAACCTACTTTTGCGAACTAGTCCTAGGTTTTTTGCCCGATCGGAACCAGACCAGTCTAGGACAATTCTCTGGACTCTCTAGATCAATAATTATCAAAAAAAAGTTGAACTTTTGCATTTGGATGGCTGTAATAGGGTAATTTATAAAATGGGCGTGTCAAAATACATTAAAAAGCCTATAAATCCTAAATAAAAACTCAGAACTTCACAAAAATTGGTCAGCATATGTGATATAACATCATTAACAAGCATGAAAAATTCTATGGAGATCGGACGATAGGTGGCGCTATAACTGTTAAAAAGCTTTAAAATCATATATTTCCTATGGTAAACTGCCTGTATTGGCTGTAAATGGTCTTTTCCATCTCTGATCATATAATTTTCATATCATAATGTTAAAAACTAGTGCAATACAATTATCTGGACTCACTAGATCAATAATTGTCAGAAAAAGTTGAACTACTTCATTTGGAAAGCTATAATAGGTTCACTTCAAAATGTGGCCTTTACCAAGTGTCCCCGAAAGCCTATATCTCTTTAATCAATGCTCAGACCTTCTTAAAAACAAGTCAGAACGTGTGAAATATCACCCTGAACAAGCATGAAAATTTTCAGACAGATCGGACAAAATTTGCCTCTATAACAGTTAAAAAGGTGAAAATTATATGAATTAATGGCATGTTAAGCCAATAAGTGGTATTTTACTGCCCCCTGCTGTTTAAAATAGTCATTTTCTCATATTGGTATTGGTATCAGCCATGGTAAATCATGATAAATGATGGTGTGTGTGTGTGTGTGTGTGTGGTACAAATATAACAAAGGTTTTATTTTCCAACATGAAAACAAACATAACAGAGTGCTAGTGCACAAACAATAACCGACAATGATAATGGATGAGAGGGGAACTTAAATACACAGATCAAGACAAGGACAACAGGTGACGGTTATGATGATGAGGAGCAGGTGATGATGAGGAGGGTGATGAGGAGCAGGTGCAGGTGATGATGACAGATGGTGAATGTGATGAAGACAGAAGGTGAATGTGATGAAGGTGAATGTGACACCAATATCACTGAAACATTTGTGTGTGTGTGTGTGTGTGTGTGTGTGTGTGTGTGTGTGTGGTACAAATATAACAAAGGTTTTATTTTCCAACATGAAAACAAACATAACAGAGTGCTAGTGCACAAACAATAACCGACAATGATAATGGGTGAGAGGGGAACTTAAATACACAGATCAAGACAAGGACAACAGGTGACGGTTATGATGATGAGGAGCAGGTGATGATGATGAGGGTGATGAGGAGCAGGTGATGACGACAGATGGTGAATGTGATGAAGACAGAAGGTGAATGTGATGAAGGTGAATGTGACACCAATATCACTGAAACATTTGTGTGTGTGTGTGTGTGTGTGTGTGTGTGTGTGTGTGTGTGTGTAGCATTATTGTGTGTAGCATATGTAGCAAGTATGCATTATTGAGTTAACATGGAAACACTGGTTTGCTTTAGTGCAGAAAACTGGTCAAAATCATGAGGTTTAAAGTGAAAGTGAGCCAATAAGTGGTCTTCTACTGCCCTCTGCTGGCCATTCTACTTATTAATTAAATTTTTCCACATGTGCTTGCATTTATACTTGAATACACACTAAAAATCACTTATATAGCAATAACTATTATAACACAATCATATTTTGTCAGTGTTAATCACTTTATTTGCACTGACACTTCAAATAATTGCTAGTAATGTGGTAAATCATGGTAAATCATGGTTAACTATGCTGTGTGTGTGTGTGTGTGCGTGTGTGTGTGTGTGTGTGTGTGTGAGTGTGTGTGTGTGTGTGTGTCTGTGTGTCTGTGTGTGTGTGTGTGTGTGTGTGTGTGTGTGTGTGTGTGTGTGTGTGTGTGTGTGTGTGTGTGTGTAAGCATGCATTGAGTTAACATGGATAAACTGGTTTGCTTTAGTGCAGAAAACTGGTTTAAAGTGAAAGTGAGCCAATAAGTGGTCTTCTACTGCCCTCTGCTGGCCATTCTACTTATTAATGAAATATTTCAACATGTGCTTGCATTCATACTTGAATACACACTAAAAAAATCACTTATATAGCAATAACTATTATAACACAATCATATTTTGTCAGTGTTAATCACTTTATTTGCACTGACACTTCAAATAATTGCTAGTAATGTGATTAATCAGGCTAGAAACATGGTAAATCAAAGTAAATAATACTAGATTGTCGTTTATCTCCTGGTAAATAATACTAGAACGTGGTATATCATGGTAAATCATGGTTAACTATGCTGTGTGTGTATGTGTGTGTGTGTGTGTGTGTGTGTGTGTGTGTGTGTGTGTGTGTGTGTGTGTGTGTGTGTGTGTGTGTGTGTGTGTGTGTAAGCATGCATTGAGTTAACATGGAAAAACTGGTTTGCTTTAGTGCAGAAAACTGGTTTAAAGTGAAAGTGAGCCAATAAGTGGTCTTCTAGTGCCCTCTGCTGGCCATTCTACTTAATAATGAAATATTTTACATGTGCTTTTGCATTCATACTTGGACACACACTAAAAATCACGTATATAACTAACTATTATAACACAATAATATTTTGTCAGTGTTCATCACCTCATTTGCACTGACACTTCACATAATTGCTAGTAATGTGGTTAATCATGCTAGAAACATTGTAAATCATAGTAAATAATACTGAAATGAGGTGTATCAAGGTAAATCATGCTAGAATCCTAATAAATCATTCTGGAACATGGTATATGATAGTAAATCATGCTAGAATCATATTAAATAATTCTAGAATGTGGCAAATCGTCGTGGGAGGAGCCTATTTTACTCAAATGGCTATAACTCAAGAAGTAAATGAGATATCTTCACCAAACTCAGTACACATGTGTATGGGTTCAATTTGAGGTCACAGTAAACAATTTTATGGAGATCGGACCATAGGTGGCGCTATAACTGTTAAAAAGCTTTAAAACCATATATATCCCATGGCAAATTGCCTGTATTGGCTGTAAATGGTCTTTTCCATCTATTATGTCAGTGGTTACATGCTTGCTAAATAAATCTTAATAACTTTTGATGCTTTTGTGCTTAAATGCCTTAAAGGCCTTAACTGCTTGAACCCCGATAAATGCTGCTTGCAGCTTTAATTATTATTATTATTATTATTCTTCTGCCGTAAAACGCATCGTGCAGCCCAAACCGTAAGGGCTAGAGCATTGAAACTTTGCCAGATGGTAGTACAAAAATCGAGGAGAGGTTATCAAATTATGACCCCGATTGGTCCATAGGTGGCGCTATAGCAACCAAAAGCGCGAAACTGCTAATAACTCCTAGACCGTAAGTCATAGACTCAAGTGTCTTATATCAGTGGAAAGCTGGACACCTGCCGAACAAAACGTATATCTCCGATTTTATTTCCGTCATGATAGATTTTCCGCCATTTTGAATTTTGTCGAAAACCTACTTTTGCGAACTAGTCCCTGGTTTTTTGCCCGATCGGAACCAAACCAGTGCAGAATTGTTCTGTGGAGTCTGAAGATCAATAATTATCGAAAAAAAGTTGAAATTTCGATTCACGGTCGCTAGGGGGTGCAAAATTAACGTTGTGGGAGGAGCCTATTTTACTAAAATGGCTATAACTCAAGAAGTAATTCAGTAAACTTCACCAAACTTGGTAAACATGTGTAGAAGGTCAATCTGAGGTCACAGTAAAAAAATTGCGTCGATTGGCCACATGGTGGCGCTATAAATAAAAAAAAACATGTAGACACCTGACCGTTAGTCCGATTGACTTGAAATTTGGTATGCAGTGTCTTGGCCCAAGGGGCCATGTATGTCTAAAAGGATATTGGCATATCTCGAAAAACATGGCCGCCATTGGCCAATGAGGTTTGAGCACCTATTAAACAAGGTTAACGGAGGCCGATCGGAACGAAACTCGATGGGCATGTTCGACTCATGGCCCTAGAGGTCTGTAAGAGTTTTGAAAGAAATCGGCCACTAGTTGGCGCTAACGAGTTTTATGGCTCTGTAATCACGTGGTGTTACACTTATCGTCACAAAATGCATATCATCTGATAGATCTGCTCATGCTGAACAACTTTGCCTCAAGAACTAATGCTGTCAATTAAACCGTTTATTAAATATTTGTAATTATGTTAAAAACCTACTTTTACGAACTAGTCCTAGGTTTTTCGCCCGATCGAAACCAGACCAGTCTAGGACAATTCTCTGGACACTCTAGATCAATAATTATCAAAAAAAAGTTGAACTTTTGCATTTTGCGCATGGGTATATTGGGTCATAAAGAAAATGGGCGTGGCAAAATGCACTCAAAAGCCTATAAATCCTAAACGAAAACTCAGAACTTCACGAAAATTGGTGAGCATATGTGCCACAACATCATTAACAAGCATGCAAAATATCATGGAGATCGGACTATAGGTGGCGCTATAACTGTTAAAAAGCTTGCCTGTATTGGCTGTAAATGGACTTTTCCATCTATTATTTCAGTGGTTAAAAGCTTTCTAAATAAATCTTAATGTCTAATGCCTGGCTCACACCACAGGAGTTTTAAAATCCTAACCGATTTTGAAATCTGGTTGAAGCACACACTTAAGGAGAATCTTTGCAGATTTTCTTCCCCCAAATCTTAAACATGCTCACACTACAAGGTTTGAAAATCGCGGTGCACCACACACTACAAAATGTTATTAAGATTATTGTGCCAGAGGAAGCGCCTCACGTGATCTCACGCAGCAGATCTGAAGTGGAAAAGCATGGAAACATATGGGATATGCATTGCCATGAGACACACACGCATGCACGCACATACACACGCACAGAGACTTTGAACCGGTTTGAGTTAAGAGCTTAGATCGGGCCCAAAACAATCAAGCCCGACCCCTACCCGAGCCCATGCACGTTGTGTCCGAGCCCGGCCCGGCCCGACACAACACAACACATTAACATAACTGTAATTATGAGCCCGAGCCCGATTTAAACCCGACCATTTTTTTAATACGTGGGCCAGGGGCGGTGCGAGATATTTTTTTAACGCAGGTGCTGAGGGGGTGCTAGATATATAGCATATAAATACTATTGCAAAAATTGTCCACTTAATATTTAATATTCAATCATTTTAATTGTCACAATTAAAGTAGCCTATTCATTTTATTAAATTGACCAAGCACAACATTCAGCATTCAATCAAATATTGATTAAAGATTTATTATTATTAGGCTAATAATGTTAACATAATATACTATCGTTATTTCGACATAATATGTGTGCGTGCAACAAGCTAGATGTGCATTTTTAAATCCGGTGACGCGTGCATTGATTTTGAAATCCATTTCGTTTTAACGCGCTTTTTAGTTTCGGTTTCATTACTGAACATGTAACGTTACTCGCCTTTGTGCCTGCTGACCACAGCGTAATACTTATTTATTTAGCAATAAATAAATGGAGATAAAAACGCATATCGAGTTGAGTCATTCAAAATTATCTCAAGGGAAATTCCTTCAGCACGACAGCCCTGCTGTCTTTTTGACAGCACTGACGTAATCACAATCTTGCTCATCCCGATAAATATCAAACATGTTTGATATGATCGGGGCGAGCCCGATTTGTGTGAGAGCAGATCGGGAGGGGCAAGATTCGATCTGTGAACGCCTCACATTACCAGATAATCTGCGCCGAACATCGGAACCGATCGAGGTCCTCGACAAGATTTTTTCTCCGATTCTCGGGAGGGGGAAATCGGGCATAAATCGGCCTAAAACTCCTGTAGTGTGAGCCAGGCATTAAATGCTTATGTGCTTAAAGGCCTTAAATGCTTGAACCCCGATAAATGCTGCTTGCAGCTTTAATTAGGGGTTCAAGCACGAAGTGCTGAAACCCTATTGTAATTGTAAGGATTTTTAGGGGTTCAAGCACGAAGTGCTGAAACCCTATTGTAATTGTACTGATTTTTATTATTAGGGGTTCAAGCACGAAGTGCTGAAACCCTATTGTAATCGTCCTGATTTTTATTATTATTATTTTTCCGCCATAAAACGCATCGTGCAGCCCAAACCGTAAGACCTAGAGACTTGAAACTTTGCCAGATGGTAGTACTATTGCTCGCTACTCAGATACACGGACTCAGCCCAATCGGCCCATAGGTGGCGCTATAGCAATCAAAAGCGCAAAACTGCTCAGAACTCCCAGACCGTAAGGCGTAGCTTCAAGTGTCTTATATCATTGAAATCCAGAGCTCCTGAAGAAAAAAACGTATATCTCCGATTTCATTTCCGCCATGATAGATTTTTCGCCATTTAGAATTTTGTCAAAAACCTACTTTTGCGAACTAGTCCCTGGTTTTTCGCCCGATCGGAAACAAACCAGTGCGGAATTGTTCTCTGGAGTCTGAAGATCAATAATTATCGAAAAAAAGTTGAAATTTCGATTAATGGTCACTAGGGGGTGCAAAATTAACGTTGTGGGAGGAGCCTATTTTACTAAAATGGCTATAACTCAAGAAGTAATTAAGTAAACTTCACCAAACTTGGTACACATGTGTAAGAGGTCAATCTGAGGTCACAGTAAAAAAATTGCGTCGATTGGCCACATGGTGGCGCTATAAAACAAATAAAAACATATAGACAACTGACCGTTTTTCTGAATGACTTGAAATTTGGTATGCAGTGTCTTGGCCCAAGGGGCCATGTATGTCTAAAAGGATATTGGCGTATCTCGAAAAACATGGCCGCCATTGGCCAATGAGGTTTGAGCACCGTTAACGAAGTCCGATCGGAGCGAAACTCGATGGGCATGTTCGGCTCAAGCCCCTAGAGGTCTGTAAGAATTTTGAAAGAAATCGGCTACTAGTTGGCGCTAACGAGTTTTAAGGCTCTGTAATCACGTGGTGTTACACTTATCATCACAAAATGCATATCATCTGATAGATCTGCTCATGCTGAACAACTTTGCCTCAAGAACCATCACTGTCAATCAAACTGTTCATTAAATATTCATGAATATGTTAAAAACCTACTTTTGCGAACTAGTCCCTGGTTTTTCGCCCGATCAGAACCAGACCAGTCTAGGACAATTCTCTGGACTCTCTAGATCAATAATTATCGAAAAAAAGTTGAACTTTTGCATTTTTCGCATGGGTATAATTGGGTCATAAAGAAAATGGGCGTGGCAAAATGCACTCAGAAGCCTATAAATCCTAAACGAAAACTCAGAACTTCACGAAAATGGGTGAGCATATGTGCCATAACATTCTAAACAAGCATGCAAAATTTCATGTAGATCGGACCATAGGTGGCGCTATAACTGGCAAAAAGGTTTGAAAACTACATATTTCCTATGGTAAATTGCCTATATTGGCTGTAAATGGATTTTTCCATCTATAATTTCAGTGGTTAAAAGCTTGTTAAATAAAACGTAATGTCTTAAATGCTTATGTGCTTAAAGGCCTTAAATGCTTGAACCCCGATAAATGCTGCTTGCAGCTTTAATTATTATTATTATTCTCCCCTAAAACGCATCGTGCAGCCCAAACCGTAAGAGCTGGAACCTTGAAACTTGGCCAAATGGTAGTCCTCAATTTGGGGAGAACCTATCAAAGTATGACCCCAATTGGCCCATAGGTGGCGCTATAGCAACCAAAAGTGCGAAACTGCTCATAACTCCTAGACCGTATGTCGTAGACTCAAGTGTCTTATATCATTGGAAAGCTGGGAACCTGAAGGTCAAAACGTATATCTCCGATTTCATTTCCTATATGCAAATTGTCCGCCATTTTGAATGTAGTCAAAAACCTACTTTTGCGAACTAGTCCCTGGTTTTTTGTCCAATCGGATCCAAACCAGTGCAGAAATGTTCTCTGGAGTCTGATTACCAATAATTATCGAAAAAATATCGAAATTTCGATTCCTGGTCGCTAGGGGGTGATAAATTAATGTTGTGGGAGGAGCCTATTTTACTAAAATGGCTATAACTCGAGAAGTAAATGAGATATCTTTACCAAACTTGGTACACATGTGTATGAGTTCAATCTGGGGTCACGGTAAAAAAATCGTGACGATTGATCACTAGGTGGCGCTATAATGTGAAAAAAACATGAAAAGGGCTATGACCACGTGACCGTTAGTCCGATTGACTTGAAAATTGGTATGCAGTGTCTTGGTCCAAGGTCCCATGTATGTCTATGAGGATATTGGCGTATCTCAAAAAACATGGCCGCTGTCGGCCAATGAATTTTGAGCACCTATTAGACAAGGTTAACGGAGGCCGATCGGAACGAAACTCGATGGGCATGTTCGACACATGTCCCTAGAGGTCTGTAAGAATTTTGAAAGAAATCGGCCACTAGTTGGCGCTAACGAGTTTTATGGCTCTGTAATCACGTGGTGTTACACTTATCGTCACAAAATGCATATCATCTGATAGATCTGCTCATGCTGAACAACTTTGCCTCAAGAACTAATGCTGTCAATTAAACCGTTTATTAAATATTCGTAATTATGTTAAAAACCTACTTTTACGAACTAGTCCTAGGTTTTTCGCCCGATCGAAACCAGACCAGTCTAGGACAATTCTCTGGACACTCTAGATCAATAATTATCAAAAAAAAGTTGAACTTTTGCATTTTGCGCATGGGTATATTGGGTCATAAAGAAAATGGGTGTGGCAAAATGCACTCAAAAGCCTATAAATCCTAAACAAAAACTCAGAACTTCACGAAAATTGGTGGGCATATGTTCCATAACAATCTAAACAAGCATGCAAAATTTCATGGAGATCGGACTATAGGTGGCGCTATAACTGTTAAAAAGCTTGCCTGTATTGGCTGTAAATGGACTTTTCCATCTATTATTTCAGTGGTTAAAAGCTTTCTAAATAAATCTTAATGTCTTAAATGCTTATGTGCTTAAAGGCCTTAAATGCTTGAACCCCGATAAATGCTGCTTGCAGCTTTAATTATTATTATTATTCTCCCCTAAAACGCATCGTGCAGCCCAAACCGTAAATGCTGGAACCTTGAAACTTGGCCAAATGGTAGTACTCAATTTGGGGAGAACCTATCAAAGTATGACCCCGATTGGCCCATAGGTGGCGCTATAGCAACCAAAAGCGCGAAACTGCTCATAACTCCTAGACCGTATGTCGTAGACTCAAGTGTCTTATATCATTGGAAAGCTGGACTCCTGAAGGTCAAAACGTATATCTCCGATTTCATTTCGTATATGCAAATTTTTCCGCCATTTTGAATTTTGTCAAAAACCTACTTTTGCGAACTAGTCCCTGGTTTTTCGCCCGATTGGAACCAAACCAGTGCAGAAATGTTCTCTGGAGTCTGAATATCAATAATTATCGAAAAAAAGTCGAAATTTCGATTCCTGGTCGCAAGGGGGGGATAAATTAATGTTGTGGGAGGAGCCTATTTTACTAAAATGGCTATAACTCGAGAAGGAAATGAGATATCTTCACCAAACTTGGTGCACATTTGTAAGAGTTCAATCTGGGGTCACAGTAAAAAAATCGCGACGATTGATCACTAGGTGGCGCTATAACATGACAAAAACATGAAAAGGGCTATGACCACCTGACCGTTAGTCCAATTGACTTGAAAATTGGTATGCAGTGTCTTGGTCCAAGGTGCCATGTATGTCTATGAGGGCATTGGTGTATCTCAAAAAACATGGCCGCCATCAGCCAATGAAATTTGAGCACCTATTAGACAAGGTTAACGGAGGCCAATCGGAACGAAACTCAATGGGCATGTTCGACTCATGGCCCTAGAGGTCTGTAAGAATTTTGAAAGAAATCGGCCACTAGTTGGCGCTAACGAGTTTTACGTCTCTGTAATCACGTGGTGTTACAAATATCCACACAATATGCATATCATTTGATAGATCTGCTCATGATGAACATTTTTGCCTCAAGAACCATTGCTGTCAATCAAACCGTTCATTAATTATTTGCGAATATGTTAAAAACCTACTTTTGCGAACTAGTCCTAGGTTTTTTGCCCGATCGGAACCAGACCAGTCTAGGACAATTCTCTGGACTCTCTAGATCAATAATTATCAAAAAAAAGTTGAACTTTTGCATTTTTCGTATGGCTATAATTGGGTCGTAAAGAAAAGGGGGCGTGACAAAATACACTCAAAAGCCTATAAATCCTAAACGAAATCTCAGAACTTCACGAAAATTGGTTAGAATATGTGCCATAAGATTCTAAACAAGCGTGCAAAATTTCATGGAGATCGGACCATAGGTGGCGCTATAACTGTCAAAAAGCTTTGAAAACCATATATTTCCTATGTTAAATAGCCTGTATTGGCTGTAAATGGTCTTTTCCATGATATATGTCAGTGGTTAAATGCTTGCTAAATAAAACTTAATGTCTTTTTGATGCTTATGTGCTTAAAGGCCTTAATTGCTTGAACCCCGATAAATGCTGCTTGCAGCTTTAATTATTATTATTATTATCTAATGGCATCAATAAAGCTTACCCGCAATGAAGTGTTGTGTCTTCTATTCGCGGACCCTGATTCTGAAGGGGAATAACGTTATCTGCCTTCAGAAAATGACGGTGATTCTGAAAGTGAAAGTATAGCCCTACACCAAGCACAAACGGTGAATCCTTTGCCCAATATAACGTTAGATGGTCCTTTGCCCAATGTCAGTGGTGGGAACAATGTTTCCCGGGGTCGGAGTGTTCATCGCGAAGTTAGCAGGCGTGTTAGTGTTGTGGGGAACGAGGCGGCCGCGGGAGATTTTTACCGCGCTAGCCGTGACCGCGTGCCTCTCCACAATCGCGGCGACAGTATTGTGGTGGAGACTGTCTAATGCCACTGGGTATGTTAGACGAGGTCGAAGTATTCATAGGGCAGTTAGGGGGCAATGTGGAGGCAGGGTGGGGAGTCGCAATGACAATGACAGTAGTCCGAGCTGTGCACATTCGGCGCACGCGCGAGGCAGATCTGGCCGCGCCCGCGCGCGCTGCTGCTCGTAGCAGGAGAAGAGGTGATGTGACACGGGGCAGAGGGGCTATTATACATAGTCTATCGCAAGACCACACCATGAAACACTACAAGAAATGTCACCTGGATGAATAGGGAGTCATTATCTCTACAGCAAAAGCCCTGCAACAATTGTTTTTGTCTGCCATTTATTACACTGTTGATTTACTATCTATTTCCCTGACCATTTAGTAGTGTACAATATGTGTTCTTTTTTGTGTGTTCATGTCCTTGTGATGTGTGTGTCTTTGTCAGCAAAAAAAAACAAAAAAAACAACCAAATAAACATCAACAAAAACCATAAAAATTCTATAATCCAAGATGGCCGCCACCATATGACGTCATAATATGCAAATTAGATGGGAAAATGTAATCCCTACATAAACTTTGGGTCATCCTTAATATTTCTCTAATTTACAGAAAGTCTCTATCTTTTATCACTTTTAAGACATAGCCTTTTGAAATTAAGATGTCAAAATCGAACGTTTTAGGAAAAAACCTCTGGCGCCTAAAGGGTTAAGTTGGCTTGAGAGAGCCAACTTACTGAAATCCTATTTAAACATATTATTATTATTCTTCTGAGACTAAAAAAAACTAAATGGATCTCCTCCTAGAGCTTTAACTCTACATACTCCAAATTCGGCTCAGACACTCAAACTGATCTGACTCGAGTTGCTATATCTTTTCA
Source organism: Squalius cephalus (assembly GCA_022829025.1). Lineage (NCBI taxonomy): Eukaryota > Metazoa > Chordata > Actinopteri > Cypriniformes > Leuciscidae > Squalius > Squalius cephalus. The sequence goes on from CM040798.1 coordinate 21,835,247, forward strand.
GACTGATCGGACTTACGGTTTTCCTAAAAATGACGATCAAAACTCGAAAAAACTAATTCAAAAACTCCATTGACTTGCATTGGGGAGTTCTAAAAAATTCAAATCCAGATGCAAACTGACCAACCGACGAAAATTCAAATCTAAACACCTTGAAGACTAAACCAAACTGCCGTTCTATATACTATATGAGCCATTGAGACTCAATTAACCCTCAGAGGTCGGAGATCACGCCGGCGTGATCTGCTCGCTTTTTTCCTTATGAGTTGAATTGAGACCCAAAATACTCTTTTGACTTTGATTTTACAAAACAAGTTTCATACATCAATCGATTCTGTTAAATGTGTATTATTTTTGTGTATACTCACAATAAAAACATAGTGTTGTGCTTTTCGACAAATAAAGAAAAATAAACACGAAGCGAGTTCTGCCTTCTTTCTGTCCGTGTAGTCCATTCTGAAACGCGTCCGAAAATGAATCATAACTCAGCGAATACTTCTCACACAGGCACGTGAGATATGTCTTTATGAAGCTTTAAATCTCCTCTTTTAAATGAAGTAATTTATATAAAAAACAAATGTTTTCAACTCATGTAATCCGTTTGAAAGCAAGGAGAGGTACCGTTTTTCCTTCTGCTTCATTATCTCTATAATGTGCTGAGGCCGCCCCGCCCCCGGCGCGATTCACATGTAAATAGTTAGATGATCTAGTATGCATCGCATACGCCCCTCGATCAATGCCATAAAAAGTTTCTTCATCAGACTTACTGATAGTTCATCGCGTTTTGAGTATGAAACGCTTCTCCGGTAATAAAGATGCCCTTCAGATGATTCTGGACAGCGAGGAAGAATGCACCTTTTCCTCAGAGGACGATTGTAACTCAGACGGCGAACGGCAGCATTTTGAAGAGCGAATTCCGCCGAGAACACAATTTCGGAGTAAGTTTTACTTAAAAGTCTTTTGTCTTTTATTTTTCGTGTTCGCATTTATGAGGAAAAAACAATATTACGTGACAGTTCTCCATTATGGACGCGAGCGCTCTAAAAAAATCACTAAAAGACTTTCAAACTTTCACAGAGACCTCAAAACAGAAAGTACAAATCCTTTCTTTAAAACGAATTTCGTTTTGTATCAATTGTATCTTACTTTTAATAATTTTTTCATTAACAAATTTCCTGGATTTAAACTGCAAATTAACATTTATATTTCTTATAATAAAAATGAAAGACCTATGTTACAGACATATGAAAGACAACATTTCGTTGATTAGTTTTGGATAGATTATACATTTTTAATGTAAAATATCTGCCACCTCAAATAAGCTTTTTTTTGCCAATATTTGCTTATGTTAAATATAATATGTTTTGTCAAAAATAAAGTTATCAAATAATCAATCAAATCCTTAACTTTGAAATATGTATGATAAAATGTATACTTTAGTTTTTACAAAGAAAGATTACACTTGAATTGTTGTTGTAATTGTAACCTTTTTAATAAAAAAATATATTTACAAGGTAGATGTAAACAAACTATTAAAAGGTAAATATAAGCCTTTTCTTTAAATAACTTTTATTGTGTTTTATTATTGACAAATTTGGGGAGAGCATAAATATTCCAAAACTGAAAATACAGTATGAGAATTAACTGCACAATTACTAGTTTTCCTTGGATATTATAGGCCAAATTGCAAGCACAATATGAGGAAAAATAAAAAAGAATTGAGATGCTTCCAACTGTTGCTCTTGCATTCTTGTGGCTCACCCAGAACACCCTAGCAACCGCCTAGCAACAGCCTAGCAACCACCCAAAATACCCTAGCAACCGCTTAGCAACACCAAAGCAACCACCCAGAATACCCTAGCAACCGCCTAGCAACACCATAGCGACCACCCATAACATCCTAGCAACCGCCTAGCAAAAAACGTTCTGGTCCAAACTTTCTCAAGCCAACTTCAAAGTTTGTCTCGACGAACTTTTGCATCTAGTTAATGGTGCTTGCTGAAAGCAAGGCATCATTAGTGTTCTCTTGCATACTTATTATTATTAATGGTGCTTGCTGAAAGCAAGGCATCATTAGTGTTCTCTTGCATACTTATTATTATTCTTCTTATTATTCCACACAAAAGTTTGGCGCGTAACTCGCCCCGCACCGTTTGTCACAGACCCCTGAGTGAGGTGTCAAATCGACCGGCTTATTGAGGAGAGGTGTGCTATGACTTTTATAAGCGATCGGGGGTGCGGTGTTCGCCCCAGGGGCGAAAAAGCGGCCGAAAAATCCCATTGACTTAACATTGCGACGAACTTTGAGCACTCGTAGCTCAGAGCGAGGATTTCGCAGAAACGTGTGATTTGCCACATTTGAAGAGGCTGACAGGCTCTGTAAGAACATACCTCACAATGGGGTAAAAGTTGCACCCCTGGGGGGCAGGAGCGTCCCAAAGTTTCCCATTGACTTACAATGGTGTAGGACGGCCCATTTCATGGGCCGTCCTACACATTGCATAGGATTTTGTATTGAACATAGCTCTGGATCACAGTGTCATAGAGACAAGGGGGCGGGCTCATTTTACTCAGACGACCAATCAGTCTCTCAGGATCATTGTGAAGCTATCAAGCGACGCCTTAGCAACCATTTAGAGCACCTTAGCAACAAGTCCCATAGACTTCCATTGAAAGAGATCAAAGGGATATCTCCGGACTGAATTGTCATAGAAACATGGGGGTGGTCTCATTTGACTCAGGGCAGCACACAGCCAATCATGAATCACCTCAACACTTCCTATCCCCTCCCTAGCAACCATTGTCGAGCAGCTTAGCAACCAAAACCATAGAGGGATATCTTCCATTCTGAATGCCACAGAGGCATGGGAGTTGGTTTATATCATTCATACTGACAAGCAGCCTTTGGAGTTTTATGATTGGCAGCTGCCAAGCCACTCCCTAGCAACCAAACAGAGCACCCTAGCAACCATTTTGCAAGACCTATATCTCTGCATCAGAACATCATAAAGAGATGGGGTTAAGACAAGTTTGACTCAGGGCAGCACACAGCCATTCATGAGACACCACAACACTTCCTATCCCCTCCCTAGCAACCATTGTCGAGCACCTTAGCAACCAAAATCCATAGAGGATATCTTTCATTCTGAATGTCACAGAGGAATGGGAGTTGGTTTATATCATTCACACTGACAAGCAGCCTATGGAGTTTCATGATTGGCACCTGCCAAGCCACTCCTTAGCAACCAAAAAGAGTACCCTAGCAACCATTTTGCAAGACCTATTTCTCTGCATCAGAACATCGTATAGAGATGGGAGTTGGCTCTTTTGACTCATGCTAGCAAAGAGGAATTCCAACATGTTACACATGCTAGCTGTGAATAGCTACATGCTAATAGCGATTAGGTAAGTGCTAAATCATGCCAATAAAATGCTAAGAACTCCAATAGTAATCATCTGTGACAACTACCAACAACTTAGTAACACCTTAGCAACCGCCCTGAACACCCTAGCAACTGCCTAGCAACCACCCAAAATACCCTACCAACCACCTAGCAACACCATAGCAACCACCCAGAACACCCTAGCAACTGCATAGCAACGCCCTAGCAACCACCCAGAACACCCTAGCAACCACCTAGCAACCACCCAGAACACCCTAGCAACTGCCTAGCAAAGCCCTAGCAACCACCCAGAATACCCTAGCAATGCCCTAGCAACCACCCAGAACACCCTAGCAACCGCCTAGCAACCACCCAGAATACTCTAGCAACCGCCTAGCAACCACCCAGAACACCCTAGCAACTGCCTAGCAACGCCCTAGCAACCACCCAGAATACCCTAGCAACCGCCTAGCAACACCATAGCAACCACCCAGAACACCCTAGCAACCGCCTAGCAACACCCTAGCAACCACCCAGAACACCCTAGCAACTGCCTAGCAACCACCCAGAACACCCTAGCAACCGCCTAGCAACTGCCTAGCAACGCCCTAGCAACCACCCAGAACACCCTAGCAACCGCCTAGCAACCACCCAGAACACCCTAGCAACTGCCTAGCAATGCCCTAGCAACCACCCAGAATACCCTAGCAACCGCCTAGCAACACCATAGCAACCACACAGAACACCCTAGCAGCCGCCTAGCAACACCCTAGCAACCACCCAGAACACCCTAGCAACTGCCTAGCAACGCCCTAGCAACCACCCAGAATACCCTAGCAACTGCCTAGCAACACCATAGCAACCACCCAGAACACCCTAGCAACCACCTGAACAACACGAATAAGCCATATCTCAGCAGCAGAACATCGTACAGACATGTTTGTTGGCTCGTATGCAATCATGTACCACACTCTAGCAACCGAGTGGCGAGTTTTGCCACTGCAAGCACCATTTCACATTTTCTTCAGGAAATGTACATTCTAGTTCTTCTTATTATTCCACACAAAAGTTTGGCGCGTAACTCGCCCCGCACCGTTTGTCACAGACCCCTGAGTGAGGTGTCAAATCGACCGGCTTATTGAGGAGAGGTGTGCTATGACTTTTATAAGCGATCGGGGGTGCGGTGTTCGCCCCAGGGGCGAAAAAGCGGCCGAAAAATCCCATTGACTTAACATTGCGACGAACTTTGAGCACTCGTAGCTCAGAGCGAGGATTTCGCAGAAACGTGTGATTTGCCACATTTGAAGAGGCTGACAGGCTCTGTAAGAACATACCTCACAATGGGGTAAAAGTTGCACCCCTGGGGGGCAGGAGCGTCCCAAAGTTTCCCATTGACTTACAATGGTGTAGGACGGCCCATTTCATGGGCCGTCCTACACATTGCATAGGATTTTGTATTGAACATAGCTCTGGATCACAGTGTCATAGAGACAAGGGGGCGGGCTCATTTTACTCAGACGACCAATCAGTCTCTCAGGATCATTGTGAAGCTATCAAGCGACGCCTTAGCAACCATTTAGAGCACCTTAGCAACAAGTCCCATAGACTTCCATTGAAAGAGATCAAAGGGATATCTCCGGACTGAATTGTCATAGAAACATGGGGGTGGTCTCATTTGACTCAGGGCAGCACACAGCCAATCATGAATCACCTCAACACTTCCTATCCCCTCCCTAGCAACCATTGTCGAGCAGCTTAGCAACCAAAACCATAGAGGGATATCTTCCATTCTGAATGCCACAGAGGCATGGGAGTTGGTTTATATCATTCATACTGACAAGCAGCCTTTGGAGTTTTATGATTGGCAGCTGCCAAGCCACTCCCTAGCAACCAAACAGAGCACCCTAGCAACCATTTTGCAAGACCTATATCTCTGCATCAGAACATCATAAAGAGATGGGGTTAAGACAAGTTTGACTCAGGGCAGCACACAGCCATTCATGAGACACCACAACACTTCCTATCCCCTCCCTAGCAACCATTGTCGAGCACCTTAGCAACCAAAATCCATAGAGGATATCTTTCATTCTGAATGTCACAGAGGAATGGGAGTTGGTTTATATCATTCACACTGACAAGCAGCCTATGGAGTTTCATGATTGGCACCTGCCAAGCCACTCCTTAGCAACCAAAAAGAGTACCCTAGCAACCATTTTGCAAGACCTATTTCTCTGCATCAGAACATCGTATAGAGATGGGAGTTGGCTCTTTTGACTCATGCTAGCAAAGAGGAATTCCAACATGTTACACATGCTAGCTGTGAATAGCTACATGCTAATAGCGATTAGGTAAGTGCTAAATCATGCCAATAAAATGCTAAGAACTCCAATAGTAATCATCTGTGACAACTACCAACAACTTAGTAACACCTTAGCAACCGCCCTGAACACCCTAGCAACTGCCTAGCAACCACCCAAAATACCCTACCAACCACCTAGCAACACCATAGCAACCACCCAGAACACCCTAGCAACTGCATAGCAACGCCCTAGCAACCACCCAGAACACCCTAGCAACCACCTAGCAACCACCCAGAACACCCTAGCAACTGCCTAGCAAAGCCCTAGCAACCACCCAGAATACCCTAGCAATGCCCTAGCAACCACCCAGAACACCCTAGCAACCGCCTAGCAACCACCCAGAATACTCTAGCAACCGCCTAGCAACCACCCAGAACACCCTAGCAACTGCCTAGCAACGCCCTAGCAACCACCCAGAATACCCTAGCAACCGCCTAGCAACACCATAGCAACCACCCAGAACACCCTAGCAACCGCCTAGCAACACCCTAGCAACCACCCAGAACACCCTAGCAACTGCCTAGCAACCACCCAGAACACCCTAGCAACCGCCTAGCAACTGCCTAGCAACGCCCTAGCAACCACCCAGAACACCCTAGCAACCGCCTAGCAACCACCCAGAACACCCTAGCAACTGCCTAGCAATGCCCTAGCAACCACCCAGAATACCCTAGCAACCGCCTAGCAACACCATAGCAACCACACAGAACACCCTAGCAGCCGCCTAGCAACACCCTAGCAACCACCCAGAACACCCTAGCAACTGCCTAGCAACGCCCTAGCAACCACCCAGAATACCCTAGCAACTGCCTAGCAACACCATAGCAACCACCCAGAACACCCTAGCAACCACCTGAACAACACGAATAAGCCATATCTCAGCAGCAGAACATCGTACAGACATGTTTGTTGGCTCGTATGCAATCATGTACCACACTCTAGCAACCGAGTGGCGAGTTTTGCCACTGCAAGCACCATTTCACATTTTCTTCAGGAAATGTACATTCTAGTTATTATTATTATTCTTCTGTTAAAAACTGTTGACTCAAACTCGTCCTAGAGCTTTAACACTACATACTCCAAACTCGGCTCAGACACTCAAACTGATCTGAAGTTAGTTGCTATATCTTTTCAGACTGATCGGACTTACGGTTTTCCTAAAAATGCCGATCAAAACTCGGAAAAACTCCCATTGACTTACATTGGGGAGTTCTAAAAAATTCAAATTTACATTCAAACTCACCAACCGACGAAAATTCAAATCTAAACACCTTGAAGACTAAACCAAACTGCCGTTCTATATACTATATTAGCCAATGAGACTAATTTAAACTAATAAACTCTAAACTCATACACTTATAAACTAATTAACTTATAAACTCATGAATTCATAGACTTATTAACTCTTTAACTCATAAATTAATAAACTCTGAACTCTTAAACTCATTTAAACTTATAAACTCTAAACTCATTAAAACTTATAAACTCTAAACTCATTTAAAACTTATAAACTCTAAATTCAAAAACTCTAACACTTATAAACTCATCAATTTATACACTTATAAACTCTAAACTCATAAGCTCTGAGTGTGTGTGTGTGTGTGTGTGTGTGTGAACACACACACACACACACACACACTGAACTCATTTAAACTTAAACTCTAAACTCATTTAAACTTGTAAACTCAAAACTCGTAAACTACTTTAAACTTCAAACCACTTTAAACTTCTTAAGTTTAAAGCTTCAAGCTCCCAAGCAACTCCATAGCAACCAAACTTGAGTACCCTAGCAACCGTTTTGCAAGACCTATATCTCAGTATCAGAACATCGTATAGAGATGAGGTTTGGCTCTTTTGACTCATGCTAGCAAACAGCACTTCCAACATGCTACACATGCTAGCAGTGAATAGCTACATGCTAATATCAATTAGTTAAGTGCTAAATCATACCAAGATCATGCTAAGGACTCTATAAAAACTCCATAGTAACCATCTGTGACAACTACCAACCACCTAGCAACACCATAGCAACCGCCCAGAACACCCTAGCAACTGCCTAGCAACCACCCAGAATACCTTAGCAACCGCCTAGCAACATCATAGCAACCACCCAGAACACCCTAGCAACCGCCTAGCAACACCATAGCAACCACCCAGAACACCCTAGCAACCGCCTAGCAACCGCCTAGCAACCACCCAGAATACCCTAGCAACCGCCTAGAAACACCATAGCAACCACCCAGAACACCCTAGCAACCGCCTAGCAACCACCCAGAACACCTTAGCAACAGCATAGCAACCACTCAGAACACCCTAGCAACTGCCTAGCAACCACCCAGAATACCTTAGCAACCGCCTAGCAACACCATAGCAACCACCCAGAACACCCTAACAACCGCCTAGCAACCACCCAAAACACCCTAGCAACCACTTAGCAACCACCCAGAATACCCTAGCAACCGTCTAGCAACAGCATAGCAACCACCCAGAACACCCTAGCAACCGCCTAGCAACCACCCAGAATACCCTAGCAACCGCCTAGCAACACCCTAGCAACCACCCAGAACACCCTAGCAACCGCCTAGCAACACCATAGCAACCACTAAAACACCCTAGCAACCGCCTAGCAACCACACAGAACACCCTAGCAACCACCCAGAACACCCTAGCAACCACCCAAAATACCATAGCAACCACCCAGAACACCCTAGCAACCGCCTAGCAACCACCCAGAATACCCTAGCAACACCATAGCAACCACCCAGAACACCCTAGCAACCGCCTAGCAACCACCCAGAATACCCTAGCAACCGCCTAGCAACACCATAGCAACCACCCAGAACACCCTAGCAACCGCCTAGCAACATCCTAGCAACCACCCAAAATACCTTAGCAACCGCCTATCAACACCATAGCAACCACCCAGAACACCCTAGCAACCGCCTAGCAACCACCCAAAATACCTTAGCAACCACCCAGAACACCCTAGCAACCGCCTAGCAACCACCCAAAATACCCTAGCAACCGCTTAGCAACACCCTAGCAACCACCCAGAACACCCTAGCAACACCCTAGCAACCACCCAAAATACCCTAGCAACCGCTTAGCAACACCCTAGCAACCACCCAGAACACCCTAGAAACCGCCTAGCAACCACCCAAAATACCTTAGCATCTGCCTAGCAACACCATAGCAACCACCCAGAACACCCTAGCAACCACCTAGCAACCACCCAAAATACCTTAGCAACCATCTAGCAACACAATAGCAACCACCCAGAACACCCTAGCAACCGCCTAGCAACCACCGAGAACACCTTAGCAACCCACTAGAAAACCCCCAACAACTTTTTAACTTTAAACTACCTAATTTAAACTTTAAACTACTTTAAACTTCAAACTAATTTAAACTTTAAACTAATTTAAACTTCAAACTAATTTAAACTTTAAGCTAATTTAAACTTCAAACTAATTTAAACTTTAAACTACTTTAAACTTCAAACTAATTTAAACTTTAAACTACTTTAAACTTTAAACTAATTTAAACTTTAAACTACTTTAAACTTCAAACTAATTTAAACTTTAAACTACTTTAAACTTTAAACTAATTTAAACTCCAAACTATTTTAAACTTCTTTAAACTTTTTGGTCCGGCTTTCTCAAGCCAACTTAAAGTTTGTCTCGACGAACTTTTTAATCTAGTTAAGTTGGCTTGAGAGAGCCAACATATTGAAATCCTATTTAAACTTATTATTATTATTATTATTATTATTATTATTAATATTATTATTATTCTTCTGTAAAAAAACTGTTGACTCAAACTCCTCCTAGAGCTTTAACTCTACATACTCCAAACTCGGCTCAGACACTCAAACTGATCTGAAGTTAGTTGCTATATCTTTTCAGACTGATCTGACTTACGGTTTTCCTAAAAATGACGATCAAAACTCGGAAAAACTCCCATTGACTTGCATTGGGGAGTTCTAAAAAATTCAAATCCAGATTCAAACTCACCAACCGACGAAAATTCAAATCTAAACACCTTGAAGACTAAACCAAACTGCCGTTCTATACTATATTAGCCAATGAGACTGATTTAAACTAATGAACTCTAAACTCATACACTTATAAACTAATTAACTTATAAACTCATGAATTCATAGACTTATGAACTCTTAAACTCATAAATTAATAAACTCTGAACTCTTAAACTCATTTAAACTTATAAACTCTAAACTCATTTAAACTTATAAACTCAAAAACTCATACACTTATAAACTCATCAATTGATACACTTATAAACTCTAAACTCATAAACTCTTGAGTGTGCGTGTGTGTGAGTGTGTGTGAGTGTGTGTGAGATAGTGAGCATGTCTGTCTGTGTGTGTGTGTGTGTGTGTGTGTGTGTGTGTGTGTGTGCATGTGTGAGTGTATGTCCGTGAGTGAGTGTATGTGCGTGAGTGTGTGTGTGTGCGTAAGTGTGTGTGTGTCAGAGTTAGCGAGGGTGTGTGTGAGAGAGTGTGTGTGTCTATGTGTGTGAGCGTGTCTGTGTATGTGTGAGAGCGAGTTTGTGTGTGTGTGTGTGTGTGTGTGTGTGTGTGTGAGACAGTGAGCATGTCTGTGTGTGTGTTAGTGAGGGTGTGTGTGTGTGTGAGTTAGTGAGGGTGTGTGTGTCTGTGTGTGAGTGAGTATATGTGCGTGACTGAGTAAGTGTGTGTGTGTGTGTGTGTGTGTGAGAGAGAGAGAGTGTGTGTGTCTATGTGAGAGCGAGTTAGTGTGAGTGTGTGCGCGTGTATGTGTGTGTGAGAGAGAGTGTGTGTGTGTGTGTGTGTGTGTGTGTGTGTGTGTGTGTGTGTGTGAGATAGTGAGCATGTCTCTGTGTGTGTGTGTGTGTGTGTGTGTGTGTGTGTGCATGTGTGAGTGTATGTCCGTGAGTGAGTGTGTGTGTGTGTGTGTGTGTGTGTGTGAGAGAGAGAGTGTGTGTGTCTATGTGAGAGCGAGTTAGTGTGTGTGTGTGAGTGTGTGCGCGTGTATGTGTGTGTGAGAGAGAGTGTGTGTGTGTGTGTGTGTGTGTGTGAGATAGTGAGCATGTCTGTGTGTGTGTGTGTGTGTGTGTGTGTGTGTGTGCATGTGTGAGTGTATATCCGTGAGTGAGTGAGTGTGTGTGTGTGTGTGTGTGTGTGTGTGTGTGTGTGTGTGCATGTGTGAGTGTGTCCGTGAGTGAGTGTATGTGCGTGAGTGTGTGTGTGTGTGTGTGTGTGTGTGTGTGTGTGTGAGTTAGTGAGAGCGTGTGTGTCTATGTGTGAGTGTGTGTGTGTGTGTGTGTGTGTGTGTGAGACAGTGTGCATGTCTGTGTGTGTGTGTGTGTGTGTGTGTGTGTGTGTGTGTGTGTGTGAGTTAGTGAGGGTGTGTGTGTGTGTGTGTGTGTGTGAGTTAGTGAGAGCGTGTGTGTCTATGTGTGAGTGTGTGTGTGTGTAAACTCAAAAACTCGTACACACTCATTTAAACTTATAAACTCTTAACTCAAAAACTTGTACACTTATAAACTCTAAACTCATATAAACTCTGAGTGTGTGTGTGTGAGAGAGAGTGTGTGTCTATGTGCGTGAGTGTGTGTGTGTGTGTGTGTGTGTGTGTGTGTGTGTTAATGAGCTTGTCTGTGTGTGTGTGTGTGTGTGAGTGAGTGTGTGTGTGAGAGATAGTGTGTGTGTGAGAGAGAGAGTGAGAGTCTGTGCGTGCGTTCTTGTGTGTGTGTGTGTGTGTGTGTGTGTGTGTGTGTGTGTATGTTGAAAATTTAAATCTAAACACCTTGAAGACTAAACCAAACTGCCGTTCTATATACTCTATGAGCCATTGAGACTCTTATAAACTAATTAACTTATAAACTCATAAATTCATAGACTTATGAACTCTTAAACCCATAAATTAATAAACTCTGAACTCTTAAACTCATTTAAACTTATAAACTCAAAAACTCATAACCTTATAAACTTTGATACACTTATAAACTCTAAACTCATAAACTCTTGAGTGTGCGTGTGTGTGAGTGTGTGTGAGATAGTGAGCATGTCTGTGTGTGTGTGTGTGTGTGTGTGTGTGTGTGTGTGTGTGTGTGCATGTGTGAGTGTATGTCCGTGAGTGAGTGTATGTGCGTGAGTGTGTGTGTGTGTGCGTAAGTGTGTGTGTGTCAGAGTTAGCGAGGGTGTGTGTGTGTGTGTGTGAGAGAGTGTGTGTGTCTATGTGTGTGAGTGTGTCTGTGTATGTGTGAGAGCGAGTTAGTGTGTGTGTGTGTGTGTGTGTGTGAGACAGTGAGCATGTCTGTGTGTGTGTGTGTGTGTGTGTGTTAGTGAGGGTGTGTGTGTGTGAGAGAGTGTGTGTGTGTCTATGTGTGTGAGTGTGTCTGTGTATGTGTGAGAGCGAGTTAGTGTGTGTGTGTGTGTGTGTGTGTGTGTGTGTGTGTATGTGTGAGAGAGAGTGTGTGTGTGTGTGTGAGACAGAGAGTGTGTGTGTGTGTGTGTGTGTGTGTGTGTGTGTGTGTCTGTGTGAGAGCGAGTTAGTGTGTGTGTGTGAGTGTGTGCGTGTGTATGTGTGTGAGCGAGAGTGTGTGTGTGTGTGTGTGTGTGTGTGTGTGTGTGTGTGTGTGTGTGTGTGTGTGAGATAGTGAGCATGTCTGTGTGTGTGTGTGTGTGTGTGTGTGCATGTGTGAGTGTATGTCCGTGAGTGAGTGTGTGTGTGTGTGTGTGTGTGTGTGTGTGTGTGTGTGTGTGTGTGTGTGTGCATGTGTGAGTGTATGTCCGTGAGTGAGTGTATGTGCGTGAGTGTGTGTGTGTGTGTGTGTGATCTATCTATCTATCTATCTATCTATCACATTAATCCATTTCAGCTACTTTAAACTAATTTAAACTTCAAACTACTTTAAACTTCAAACTAATTTAAACTTCAAACTAATTTAAACTTTAAACTATAAACTTCAAACTACTTTAAACTTTAAACTAAATTAAACTTCAAACTTCTTTAAACTTTAAACTAAATTAAACTTTAAACTAAATTAAACTTCAAACTACTTTAATCTTCAAACTACTTTAAACTTCAAACTTTCCGGTCCAAACTTTCTCAAGCCAACTTAAAGTTTGTCTCGACGAACTTTTTAATCTAGTTATTAATGGTGCTTGCTGAAAGCAAGGCATCATTAGTGTTCTCTTGCATACTTATTAGTGGTGCTTGCTGAAAGCAAGGCATCACTATTGTTATCCTCCATACTTATTATTATTAATGGTGCTTGCTGAAAGCAAGGCATCATTAGTGTTCTCTTGCATACTTATTATTATTATTCTTATTAATGGTGCTTGCTGAAAGCAAGGCATCATTAGTGTTCTCTTGCATACTTATTATTCTTCTTATTATTATTCTGGACAAAGTTTGGCGCGAAACTCGCCCCGCACCGTTTGTCTCAGACCCCTGAGTGAGGTGTCAAATCGACCGGCTCATTAAGGAGAGGTGTGCTATGACTTTTATAAGCGATCGGGGGTGCGGTGTTCGCCCCAGGGGCGAAAAAGCGGCCAAAAAAGTCCCATTGACTTAACATTGCGACGAACTTTGACCACACGTAGCTCTGAGCGAGGATTTCGCAGAAACGTGTGATTTGCCACATTTGAAGAGGCTGACAGGCTCAGTAAGAACATACCTCACAATGGGGTAAAAGTTGCACCCCTGGGGGGCAGGAGCGTCCCAAAGTTGCCCCATTGACTTACTATGGGGAAGGAATGTCCCGTGAAACACACATGCTTTTCCTACTATGGTAAATTGCATAGGGATTTTGTATTGAACATAGCTCTGGATCACAGTGTCATAGAGACAAGGGGGCGGGCTCATTTTACTCAGACGACCAATCAGTCTCTCAGGATCATTGTGAATCTATCAAGCCACGCCCTAGCAACCATTTAGAACACCTTAGCAACAGGTCCCATAGACTTCCATTGAAAGAGATCAAATGGATATCTCTGGACTGAATTGTCATAGAAACATGGAGGTGGTCTCAGTTGACTCGGGGCAGCAAACAGCCAATCATGAATCACCTCAACACTTCCTAGCCCCTCCCTAGCAACCATTGTCGAGCACCTTAGCAACCAAAATCCAAAGAGGGATATCTTCCATTCTGAATGTCATAGAGGCATGGGAGTTGGTTTATATCATTCATAGTGACAAGAAGCCTTTGCAGTTTCATCATTGGCAGCTGCCAAGCAACTCCATAGCAACCAAACAGAGTACCCTAGCAACCATTTTACAAGACCTATATCTCTGCATCAGAACATCATAAAGAGATGGGGTTAAGACAAGTTTGACTCAGGGCAGCAAACAGCCATTCATGAGACACCACAACACTTGCTAGCCCCGCCATAGCAACCATTGTCGAGCACCTTAGCAACCAAAATCCATAGAGGGATATCTTTCATTCTGAATGTCACAGAGGAATGGGAGTTGGTTTATATCATTCACACTGACAAGCAGCCTATGGAGTTTCATGATTGGCAGCTGCCAAGCCACTCCCTAGCAACCAAACAAAGTACCCTAGCAACCATTTTACAAGACCTATTTCTCTGCATCAGAACATCGTATAGAGATGGGGGTTGGCTCTTTTGACTCATGCTAGCAAAGAGGAATCCCAACATGTTACACATGCTAGCTGTGAATAGCTACATGCTAATAGCGATTAGGTAAGTGCTAAATCATGCCAAGAAAATGCTAAGAACTGCAATAGTAATCATCAGTGACAACTACCAACCACTTAGTAACACCATAGTAACCACCCATAATACCTTAGCAACCGCCCTGAACACCCTAGCAACTGCCTAGCAACCGCCTAGCAACCACCCAAAATACCCTACCAACCACCTAGCAACACCATAGCAACCACCCAGAACACCCTAGCAACTGCCTAGCAACGCCCTAGCAACCACCCAGAATACCCTAGCAACCGCCTAACAACACCATAGCAACCACCCAGAACACCCTAGCAACCGCCTAGCAACCGCCCAGAACACCCTAGCAACTGCCTAGCAACACCCTAGCAACCACCCAGAACACCCTAGCAACCGCCTAGCAACCACCCAGAACACCCTAGCAACTGCCTAGCAACGCCCTAGCAACCACCCAGAACACCCTAGCAACCACCTAGCAACCACCCAGAACACCCTAGCAACCACCTAGCAACGCCCTAGCAAATGCCTAGCAACCAACCAGAACACCCTAGCAACCGCCTAGCAACCACCCAGAACACCTTAGCAACTGCCTAGCAACGCCCTAGCAACCACCCAGAACACCCTAGCAACGCCCTAGCAACCACCCAGAACATCCTAGCAACGACCCAGAATACCCTAGCAACCGCCTAGAAACCACCAAGAACACCCTAGCAACTGCCTAGCAACGCCCTAGCAACCACCCAGAATACCCTAGCAACCGCCTAACAACACCATATCAACCACCCAGAACACCCTAGCAACCACCTAGCAACCACCCAGAACACCCTAGCAACTGCCTAGCAACGCCCTAGCAACCACCAAGAATACCCAAGCAACCGCCTAGCAACCACCCATAACACCCTAGCAATTGCCTAGCAACGCCCTAGCAACCACCCAGAACACCCTAGCAACTGCCTAGCAACGCCCTAGCAACCACCCAGAACACCCTAGCAACTGCCTAGCAACGCCCTAGCAACCACCCAGAATACCATAGCAACTGCCTAGCAACCACCCAGAACACATTAGCAACCGCCTAGCAATCACCCAAAACGCGCTAGCAACCACCTAGCAACCACCCAGAACACCCTAGCTACTGCCTAGCAATGCCCTAGCAACCACCCAGAATACCCTAGCAACTGCCTAGCGACACCCTAGCAACCAACCAGAATACCCTAGCAACTGCCTATCAACCACCCAGAACACCCTAGCAACACCCTAGCAACCACCTGAACAACACGAATAAGCCATATCTCAGCAGCAGAACATCGTACAGACATGTTTGTTGGCTCGTATGCAATCATGTACCACACTCTAGCAACCAAGTGGCGAGTTTTGCCACTGCAAGCACCATTTCACATTTTCTTCAGGAAATGTACATTCTAGTTCTTCTTATTATTATTCTGGACAAAGTTTGGCGCGAAACTCGCCCCGCACCGTTTGTCTCAGACCCCTGAGTGAGGTGTCAAATCGACCGGCTCATTAAGGAGAGGTGTGCTATGACTTTTATAAGCGATCGGGGGTGCGGTGTTCGCCCCAGGGGCGAAAAAGCGGCCAAAAAAGTCCCATTGACTTAACATTGCGACGAACTTTGACCACACGTAGCTCTGAGCGAGGATTTCGCAGAAACGTGTGATTTGCCACATTTGAAGAGGCTGACAGGCTCAGTAAGAACATACCTCACAATGGGGTAAAAGTTGCACCCCTGGGGGGCAGGAGCGTCCCAAAGTTGCCCCATTGACTTACTATGGGGAAGGAATGTCCCGTGAAACACACATGCTTTTCCTACTATGGTAAATTGCATAGGGATTTTGTATTGAACATAGCTCTGGATCACAGTGTCATAGAGACAAGGGGGCGGGCTCATTTTACTCAGACGACCAATCAGTCTCTCAGGATCATTGTGAATCTATCAAGCCACGCCCTAGCAACCATTTAGAACACCTTAGCAACAGGTCCCATAGACTTCCATTGAAAGAGATCAAATGGATATCTCTGGACTGAATTGTCATAGAAACATGGAGGTGGTCTCAGTTGACTCGGGGCAGCAAACAGCCAATCATGAATCACCTCAACACTTCCTAGCCCCTCCCTAGCAACCATTGTCGAGCACCTTAGCAACCAAAATCCAAAGAGGGATATCTTCCATTCTGAATGTCATAGAGGCATGGGAGTTGGTTTATATCATTCATAGTGACAAGAAGCCTTTGCAGTTTCATCATTGGCAGCTGCCAAGCAACTCCATAGCAACCAAACAGAGTACCCTAGCAACCATTTTACAAGACCTATATCTCTGCATCAGAACATCATAAAGAGATGGGGTTAAGACAAGTTTGACTCAGGGCAGCAAACAGCCATTCATGAGACACCACAACACTTGCTAGCCCCGCCATAGCAACCATTGTCGAGCACCTTAGCAACCAAAATCCATAGAGGGATATCTTTCATTCTGAATGTCACAGAGGAATGGGAGTTGGTTTATATCATTCACACTGACAAGCAGCCTATGGAGTTTCATGATTGGCAGCTGCCAAGCCACTCCCTAGCAACCAAACAAAGTACCCTAGCAACCATTTTACAAGACCTATTTCTCTGCATCAGAACATCGTATAGAGATGGGGGTTGGCTCTTTTGACTCATGCTAGCAAAGAGGAATCCCAACATGTTACACATGCTAGCTGTGAATAGCTACATGCTAATAGCGATTAGGTAAGTGCTAAATCATGCCAAGAAAATGCTAAGAACTGCAATAGTAATCATCAGTGACAACTACCAACCACTTAGTAACACCATAGTAACCACCCATAATACCTTAGCAACCGCCCTGAACACCCTAGCAACTGCCTAGCAACCGCCTAGCAACCACCCAAAATACCCTACCAACCACCTAGCAACACCATAGCAACCACCCAGAACACCCTAGCAACTGCCTAGCAACGCCCTAGCAACCACCCAGAATACCCTAGCAACCGCCTAACAACACCATAGCAACCACCCAGAACACCCTAGCAACCGCCTAGCAACCGCCCAGAACACCCTAGCAACTGCCTAGCAACACCCTAGCAACCACCCAGAACACCCTAGCAACCGCCTAGCAACCACCCAGAACACCCTAGCAACTGCCTAGCAACGCCCTAGCAACCACCCAGAACACCCTAGCAACCACCTAGCAACCACCCAGAACACCCTAGCAACCACCTAGCAACGCCCTAGCAAATGCCTAGCAACCAACCAGAACACCCTAGCAACCGCCTAGCAACCACCCAGAACACCTTAGCAACTGCCTAGCAACGCCCTAGCAACCACCCAGAACACCCTAGCAACGCCCTAGCAACCACCCAGAACATCCTAGCAACGACCCAGAATACCCTAGCAACCGCCTAGAAACCACCAAGAACACCCTAGCAACTGCCTAGCAACGCCCTAGCAACCACCCAGAATACCCTAGCAACCGCCTAACAACACCATATCAACCACCCAGAACACCCTAGCAACCACCTAGCAACCACCCAGAACACCCTAGCAACTGCCTAGCAACGCCCTAGCAACCACCAAGAATACCCAAGCAACCGCCTAGCAACCACCCATAACACCCTAGCAATTGCCTAGCAACGCCCTAGCAACCACCCAGAACACCCTAGCAACTGCCTAGCAACGCCCTAGCAACCACCCAGAACACCCTAGCAACTGCCTAGCAACGCCCTAGCAACCACCCAGAATACCATAGCAACTGCCTAGCAACCACCCAGAACACATTAGCAACCGCCTAGCAATCACCCAAAACGCGCTAGCAACCACCTAGCAACCACCCAGAACACCCTAGCTACTGCCTAGCAATGCCCTAGCAACCACCCAGAATACCCTAGCAACTGCCTAGCGACACCCTAGCAACCAACCAGAATACCCTAGCAACTGCCTATCAACCACCCAGAACACCCTAGCAACACCCTAGCAACCACCTGAACAACACGAATAAGCCATATCTCAGCAGCAGAACATCGTACAGACATGTTTGTTGGCTCGTATGCAATCATGTACCACACTCTAGCAACCAAGTGGCGAGTTTTGCCACTGCAAGCACCATTTCACATTTTCTTCAGGAAATGTACATTCTAGTTATTATTCTTCTACTTCTTATTATTCCGGACAAAAGTTTGGCGCGTAACTCGCCCCGCACCGTTTGTCACAGACCCCTGAGTGAGGTGTCAAATCGACCGGCTCATTGAGGAGAGGTGTGCTATGACTTTTATAAGTGATCGGGGGGGCGGTGTTCGCCCCAGGGGTGAAAAAGCGTCCCAAAAAGTCCCAATGACTTAACATTGGGACGAACTTTGAGCACTCGTAGCTCGGAGTGAGGATTTCGGAGAAACGTGTGATTTGCCACATTTGAAGAGGCTGACAGGCTCTGTAAGAACATACCTCACAATGGGGTAAAAGTTGCACCCCTGGGGGGCAGGAGCGTCCCAAAGTTTCCCATTGACTTACAATGGTGTAGGACGGCCCATGAAATGGGCCGTCCTACACATTGCATAGGGATTTTGTATTGAACGTAGCTCTGGATCACAGTGTCAGAGAGACAAGGGGGCGGGCTCATTTTACTCAGACGACCAATCAGTCTCTAAGGATCATTGTGAAGCTATCAAGCCACGCCCTAGCAACCATTTAGAGCACCTTAGCAACAAGTCCCATAGACTTCCATTGAAAGAGATCAAAGGGATATCTCCGGACTGAATTGTCATAGAAACATGGGGGTGGTCTCATTTGACTCGGGGAAGCAAACAGCCAATCATGAATCACCTCAACACTTCCTAGCCCCTCCCTAGCAACCATTGTCGAACACCTTAGCAACCAAAATCCAAAGAGGGATATCTTCCATTCTGAATGTCACAGAGGCATGGGAGTTGTTTTATATCATTTATAGTGACAAGAAGCCTTTGCAGTTTCATCATTGGCAGCTGCCAAGCAACTCCATAGCAACCAAACAGAGTACCCTAGCAACCATTTTACAAGACCTATATCTCTGCACCAGAACATCATAAAGAGATGGGGTTAAGACAAGTTTGACTCAGGGCAGCAAACAGCCATTCATGAGACACCACAACACTTGCTAGCCCCGCCCTAGCAACCATTGTCAAGCAACCAAACAAAGTACCTTAGCAACCATTTTGCAAGACCTATTTCTCTGCATCAGAACATCGTATAGAGATGGGGGTTGGCTCTTTTGACTCATACTAGCAAAGAGGAATTCCAACATGCTACACATGCTAGCTGTGAATAGCTACATGCTAATAGCGGTTAGGTAAGTGCTAAATCATGCCAAGAAAATGCTAAGAACTGCAATAGTAATCATCAGTGACAACTACCAACCACTTAGTAACACCATAGTAACCACCCATAATACCTTAGCAACCACCCTGAACACCCTAGCAACTGCCTAGCAACCGCCTAGTAACCACCCAAAATACCCTACCAACCACCTAGCAACACCATAGGAACCACCCAGAACACCCTAGCAACTGCCTAGCAACGCCCTAGCAACCACCCAGAATACCCTAGCAACCGCCTAGCAACACCACAGCAACCACCCAGAACACCCTAGCAACCACCTAGCAACACCCTAGCAACCACCCAGAACACCCTAGCAACTGCCTAGCAACGCCTAGCAACCACCCAGAATACCCTAGCAACCGCCTAGCAACACCATAGCAACCACCCAGAACACCCTAGCAACTGCCTAGCAACGCCTAGCAACCACCCAGAATACCCTAGCAACCGCCTAGCAACACCATAGCAACCACCCAGAACACCCTAGCAACCACCTAGCAACACCCTAGCAACCACCCAGAACACCCTAGCAACTGCCTAGCAACACCTAGCAACCACCCAGAATACCCTAGCAACCGCCTAGCAACACCATAGCAACCACCCAGAACACCCTAGCAACCACCTAGCAACACCCTAGCAACCACCCAGAACACCCTAGCAACTGCCTAGCAACGCCTAGCAACCACCCAGAATACCCTAGCAACCGCCTAGCAACCACCCAAAATACCCTAGCAAACGCCTAGCAACACCATAGCAACGCCCTAGCAACCACCCAGAATACCCTAGCAACCGCCTAGCAACCACCCAGAATACCCTAGCAACTGCCTAGCAACGCCCTAGCAACCACCCAGAATACCCTAGCAAACACCCAGAACACCCTAGCAACTGCCTAGCACCGCCCTAGCAACCACCCAGAATACCCTAGCAACTGCCTAGAAACCACCCAGAACACCCTAGCAACACCCTAGCAACCACCTGAACAACACGAATAAGCCATATCTCAGCACCAGAACATCGTACAGACATGTTTGTTGGCTCGTATGCAATCATGTACCACACTCTAGCAACCGAGTTGTGAGTTTTGCCACTGCAAGCACCATTTCACATTTTCTTCAGGAAATGTACATTCTAGTTCTTATTATTATTCTGGACAAAGTTTGGCGCGTAATGCGCCCCGCACCGTTTGTCACAGACCCCTGAGTGAGGTGTCAAATCGACCGGCTCATTGAGGAGAGGTGTGCTATGACTTTTCTAAGCGATCGGGTGTACGATGTTCGCACAGCGGACGAAAAAGCGGCCAAAAAAGTCCCATTGACTTAACATGGGGAGTTCTAAAAACATTTGAATCCCAACTGCCGTTTTCACACACACAGACTCCAAAGGGCCTGACAGCCCTGCGTCTCTCCCTCTCTCTCTCCCTCAGAGGATTTACATTATCAAGCAGCCAATAAGTAATGGCTTAAAATCTTCATAGCCACACCCTAGCAACCAGTTTCAGCACCCTAGCAACCACTAAGAGCTCCCTAGCAACCACCCTAAACCAAAAAAAAATGTTTTTTTACATTTTTTTGTATTTTTTAACGCAATATTACACTCGTGGCCTTGCGATATTGCTCCATGCTTGTGCCTATTCGGCCATAGGCACGAGGCCGCAGGCCGAGTGCCGTACTGAAGGCACTCGTTATTAAAGATTTTAATAACTCTATAAAAACTCCATAGTAACCATCTTTGACAACTACCAACCACCTAGTAACACCATAGCAACTAAAAAAAATACCTTAGCAACCATCCTGAACACCCTAGCAACGTCTAGAAACGCTCTAGTAACCACCAAAAATACCGTAGCATCCACCCAGAACATCCTAGCAACTGTCTAGCAACCACCCAGAATACCCTAACAACCGCCTAGCAACACCATAGCAACCACCCAGAATACCCTAGCAACTGCCTAGCAACGCCCTAGCAACCACCCAGAATACCCTAGCAACCGCCTAGCAACACCATAGCAACCACCCAGAATACCCTAGAAACCGCCTAGCAACACCCTAGCAACCACCAAGAATACCCTAGCAACGCCCTAGCAACCACCCAGAATACCCTAGCAACCGCCTAGCAACACCATAGCAACCACCCAGAATACCCTAGCAACTGCCTAGCAATGCCCTAGCAACCACCCAGAATACCCTAGCAACCGCCTAGCAACACCATAGCAACCACCCAGAATACCCTAGCAACCGTCTAGCAACGCCCTAGCAACCACCCAGAATACCCTAGCAACCGCCTAGCAACACCATAGCAACCACCCAGAACACCCTAGCAACCACCTAGCAACACCCTAGCAACCACCCAGAATACCCTAGCAACCGCCAAGCAACACCATAGCAACCACCCAGAACACCCTAGCAACTGCCTAGCAACACCCTAGCAACCACCCAGAACACCCTAGCAACTGCCTAGCAACCACTCAGAATACCCTAGCAACCGCCTAGCAACACCATAGCAACCACCCAGAACACCCTAGCAACTGCCTAGCAACACCCTAGTAACCACCCAGAATACCCTAGCAACCACCTAGCAACACCATAGCAACCACCCAGAACACCCTAGCAACCACCCAGAACACCCTATCAACTGCCTAGCAACGCCCTAGCAACCACCCAGAATACCCTAGCAACCGCCTAGCAACCACCCAGAATACCCTAGCAACTGCCTAGCAACGCCCTAGCAACCACCCAGAATACCCTAGCAACCGCCTAGCAACCACCCAGAATACCCTAGCAACTGCCTAGCAACGCCCTAGCAACCACCCAGAATACCCTAGCAACCGCCTAGCAACACCATAGCAACCACCCAGAATACCCTAGAAACCGCCTAGCAACACCCTAGCAACCACCAAGAATACCCTAGCAACGCCCTAGCAACCACCCAGAATACCCTAGCAACCGCCTAGCAACACCATAGCAACCACCCAGAATACCCTAGCAACTGCCTAGCAATGCCCTAGCAACCACCCAGAATACCCTAGCAACCGCCTAGCAACACCATAGCAACCACCCAGAATACCCTAGCAACCGTCTAGCAACGCCCTAGCAACCACCCAGAATACCCTAGCAACCGCCTAGCAACACCATAGCAACCACCCAGAACACCCTAGCAACCACCTAGCAACACCCTAGCAACCACCCAGAACACGCTAGCAACTGCCTAGCAACCACCCAGAATACCCTAGCAACCGCCAAGCAACACCATAGCAACCACCCAGAACAACCTAGAAACTGCCTAGCAACCACCCAGAACACCCTAGCAACTGCCTAGCAACACCCTAGCAACCACCCAGAACACCCTAGCAACTGCCTAGCAACCACTCAGAATACCCTAGCAACCGCCTAGCAACACCATAGCAACCACCCAGAACACCCTAGCAACTGCCTAGCAACACCCTAGTAACCACCCAGAATACCCTAGCAACCACCTAGCAACACCATAGCAACCACCCAGAACACCCTAGCAACCACCCAGAACACCCTATCAACTGCCTAGCAACGCCCTAGCAACCACCCAGAATACCCTAGCAACCGCCTAGCAACCACCCAGAATACCCTAGCAACTGCCTAGCAACGCCCTAGCAACCACCCAGAATACCCTAGCAACCGCCTAGCAACCACCCAGAATACCCTAGCAACTGCCTAGCAACGCCCTAGCAACCACCCACAATACCCTAGCAACCGCCTAGCAACCACCCAGAATACCCTAGCAACTGCCTAGCAACGCCCTAGCAACCACCCACAATACCCTAGCAACCACCCAGAACACCCTAGCAACTGCCTAGCAATGCCCTAGCAACCACCCAGAATACCCTAGCAGCCGCCTAGCAACACCCTAGCAACCACCCAAAACACCCTAGCAACTGCCTAGCAATGCCCTAACAACCACCCAGAATACACTAGCAACACCTGAACAACACGAATAAGCCATATCTCAGCACCAGAACATCGTACAGACATGTTTGTTGGCTCGTATGCAATCATGTACCACATTCTAGCAACCGAGTGGCGAGTTTTGCCACTGCAAGCACCATTTCACATTTTCTTCAGGAAATGTACATTCTAGTTATTATTCTTATTCTTATTATTATTCTGGACAAAGTTTGGCGCGAAACTCGCCCCGCACCGTTTGTCTCAGACCCCTGAGTGAGGTGTCAAATCGACCAGCTCATTAAGGAGAGGTGTGCTATGACTTTTCTAAGCGATCGGGTGTACGATGTTCGCACAGCGGGCGAAAAAGCGGCCAAAAAAGTCCCATTGACTTTACATTGGGAGTTCTAAAAATATTTGAATCCCAACTGCCGTTTTCACACACACAGATTCCAAAGGGCCTGACACCCCTGCATCTCTCCCTCTCTCTCTCCCTCCCTCAAAGGATTTATATTATCAAGCAGCCAATAAGTAATGGCCTAAATTCTTCATAGCCACACCCTAGGAACCAGTTTCAGCACCCTAGCAACCACTAAGAGCTCCCTAGCAACCACCCTAAACCAAAAAAAAATGTTTTTTACATTTTTTTGTATTTTTTAACGCAATATTACACTCGTGGCCTTGCGATATTGCTCCATGCTTGTGCCTATTCGGCCATAGGCACGAGGCCGCAGGCCGAGTGCCGTACTGAACCACCCAGAACACCCTATTCGGCCATAGGCACGAGGCCGCAGGCCGAGTGCCGTACTGAAGGCACTCGCAACCACCCAGAACACCCTAGCAACTGCTTTTTTTTTTTAAATTAAAGCAATATTACACTCGTGGCCTTGCGAAATTGCTCCATGCTTGTGCCTATTCGGCCATAGGCACGAGGCCGCAGGCCGAGTGCCGTACATAAGGCACTCGCAACCACCCACAACACCCTAGCAACTGCCACAACCACCCAGAAAACCTAGCAACTGCCTAGCAACCACCCAGAACACTCAAGCAACTGCCTAGCAACGCCCTAGCATCCACCCAGAATACCATAGCAACTGCCTAGCAACACCATAGCAACCACCCAGAACACCCTAGCAACCACCTAGCAACGCCCTAGCAACCACCAAGAATACCCTAGCAACTGCTTAGCAACCACCAAGAATACCCTAGCAACTGCCTAGCAACACCATAGCAACCACCCAGAACACCCTAGCAACCACCTGGCAACAGCATCTTGCTAAAAACATGCTAGCAACATGCTAATCATGCTAGCAACTGCCTAGCAACCACCCAGAACACCTAGCAACTGCTTAGCAACCACCCAGAACACCCTAGCAACTGCCTAGCAACGCCCTAGCATCCACCCAGAATACCATAGCAACTGCCTAGCAACACCATAGCAACCACCCAGAACACCCTAGCAACCACCTAGCAACGCCCTAGCAACCACCAAGAATACCCTAGCAACTGCTTAGCAACCACCAAGAATACCCTAGCAACTGCCTAGCAACCACCCAGAACACCTTAGCAACTGCCTAGCAACACCATAGCAACCACCCAGAACACCCTAGCAACCACCTGGCAACAGCATCTTGCTAAAAACATGCTAGCAACATGCTAATCATGCTAGCAACTGCCTAGCAACCACCCAGAACACCTAGCAACTGCTTAGCAACCACCCAGAACACCCTAGCAACTGCCTAGCAACGCCCTAGCATCCACCCAGAATATCATAGCAACTGCCTAGCAACACCATAGCAAACACCAAGAACACCCTAGCAACCACCTAGCAACACCCTAGCAACCACCAAGAATACCCTAGCAACCGCCTAGCAACCAACCAGAACTGCTTAGCAACACCATAGCAACCGCCCAGAACACCCTAGCAACCACCTAGCAACTGCCTAGCAACCACCCAGAACACCCTAGCAACACCCTAGCAACCACCCAGAATACCATAGCAACTGCCTAGCAACCGCCTAGCAACCACCCAGAACACCCTAGCAACGCCCTAGCAACCACCCAGAATACCCTAGCAACTGCCTAGCAACCGCCTAGCAACCAGCGAGAACACCCTAGCAACTGCCTAGCAACCACCCAGAATACCATAGCAACTGCCTAGCAACACCCTAGCAACCACCTAGCAACCAACCAGAACACCTTAGAAACTGCTTAGCAACACCATAGCAACCGCCCAGAACACCCTAGCAACCACCTAGCAACTGCCTAGCAACCACCATGAAAACCCTAGCAACTGCCTAGCAACCACCCAGAACACCCTAGCAACTGGCCTAGCAACGCCCTAGCAACCACCCAGAATACCATAGCAACTGCCTAACACCATAGCAACCACCCAGAACACCCTAGCAACCACCCAGAATACCCTAGCAACTGCCTAGCAGCGCCCTAGCAACCACACAGAACACCCTAGCAACCGTTTAGAGCCACATATAAACCATATTGCAACATATAGAAGCTATATTTCAGCTCCACAACATTGTACAGACATGGTTGTTGGCTCGTATGCAATCATGTACCACACTCTAGCAACCGAGTGGCGAGTTTTGCCACTGCAAGCACCATTTCACATTTTCTTCAGGAAATGTACATTCTAGTTATTATTATTATTCCGAGACTAAAATTTCTATATGAAACTCCTCCTAGAGCTTTAACTCTACATACTCCAAACTCGGCTCAGACACTCAGACTGATCTGACCAAGTGTGCTATATCTTTTCAGACTGATCGGACTTACGGTTTTCCTAAAAATGACGATCAAAACTCGGAAAAACTCCCATTGACTTGCATTGGGGAGTTCTAAAAAATTCAAATTTAGATTCAAACTCACCAACCGACAAAAATTTAAATCTAAACACCTTGAAGACTAAACCAAACTGCCATTCTATATACTATAAGAGCCATTGAGACTCATTTAAACTAATGAACTCTAAACTCATACACTTATGAACTAATTAACTTATAAACTCATGAATTCATAGACTTATGAACTCTAAAACTCATAAATTAATAAACTCTGAACTCTTAAACTCATTTAAATTTATAAACTCTAAACTCATTTAAACTTATAAACTCAAAACTCATTTAAACTTATAAACTAAACTCAAAAACTTGTACACTTATAAACTCATCCATTTATACACTTATAAACTCTACACTCATAAACTCTGAGTGTGTGTGTGTGTGTGTGTGTGTACACACACACACACACACACACACACACTCTAAACTCATTTAAACTTATAAACTCAAAACTCAAAAACTCGTAAACTACTTTAAACTTCAAACCACTTTAAACTTATTAAGTTTAAAGCTCCCAGCTCCCAAGCAACTCCATAGCAACCAAACTTGAGTACCCTAGCAACCGTTTTGCAAGACCTATATCTCTGTATCAGAACATCGTATAGAGATGAGGTTTGGCTCTTTTGACTCATGCTAGCAAACAGCACTTCCAACATGCTACACATGCTAGCAGTGAATAGCTACATGCTAATAGCGATTAGTTAAGTGTTAAATCATTCTAAGAACTCTATAAAAACTCCAGAGTAACCATCTGTGACAATTACCAACCACCTAGTAACACCATATCAACCGCCCTGAATACCTTAGCAACCGCCTAGCAACCACCCAGAACACCCTAGCAACCGCCTAGCAAAACCATAGCAACCACCCAGAACACCCTAGCAACCACCTAGCAACCACCTAGCAACCACCCAGAACACCCTAGCAACCGCCTAGCAACACCATAGCAACCACCCAGAACACCCTAGCAACCGCCTAGCAACCACCCAAAATACCTTAGCAACCGCCTAGCAACCACCCAGAATACCCTAGCAACCGCCTATCAACACCATAGCAACCACCCAGAACACCCTAGCAACCGCCTAGCAACCACCCAGAACACCCTAGCAACCGCCTAGCAACACCATAGCAACCGCCTAGCAACACCCTAGCAACCACCCAGAATACCCTAGCAACAGCATAGCAACCACCAAAACACCCTAGCAACCACCTAGCAACATCATAGCAACCACCCAGAACACCCTAGCAACCGCCTAGCAACACCATAGCAACCACCAAAACACCCTAGCAACCGCCTAGCAACAGCATAGCAACCACCCAGAACAACCTAGCAACCGCCTAGCAACACCCTAGCAACCACCAAAACACCCTAGCAACATCCTAGCAACCACCTAGAATACCCTAGCAACCGCCTAGCAACACCCTAGCAACCACCCAGAATACCCTAGCAACCGCCTAGCAACATCATAGCAACCACCCAGAACACCCTAGCAACCGCCTAGCAACACCATAGCGACCACCAAAACACCCTAGCAACCGCCTAGCCTAGCAACATCATAGCAACCACCCAGAACACCCTAGCAACCGCTTAGCAACACCATAGCAACCACCCAGAACACCCTAGCAACAGCATAGCAACCACCCAAAACACCCTAGCAACCGCCTAGCAACCACCCAGAATACCCTAGCAACCGCCTAGCAACAGCATAGCAACCACCCAGAACTCCCTAGCAACCGCCTAGCAACCACCCAGAATACCCTAGCAACCGCCTAGCAACACCATAGCAACCACCCAGAACACCCTAGCAACCGCCTAGCAACCACCCAGAATACCCTAGCAACCGCCTAGCAACACCATATCAACCACCCAGAACACCCTAATTAATTTAAACTAAATTAAACTTCAAACTACTTTAAACTTTAAACTAAATTAAACTTCAAACTACTTTAAACTTTAAACTAATTTAAACTTTAAACTACTTTAAACTTCAAACTATTTTAAACTTCAAACTACTTTAAACTTTAAACTAATTTAAACTTCAAACTTCTTCAAACTTTCTGGTCCGGCTTTCTCAAGCCAACTTAAAGTTTGTCTCGACGAACTTTTTAATCTAGTTATTATTAATATTATTATTATTCTTCTGTAAAAAAACTGTTGACTCAAACTCCTCCTAGAGCTTTAACTCTACATACTCCAAACTCGGCTCAGACACTCAAACTGATCTGAAGTTAGTTGCTATATCTTTTCAGACTGATCTGACTTACGGTTTTCCTAAAAATGACGATCAAAACTCGGAAAAACTCCCATTGACTTGCATTGGGGAGTTCTAAAAAATTCAAATCCAGATTCAAACTTACCAACCGACGAAAATTCAAATCTAAACACCTTGAAGACTAAACCAAACTGCCGTTCTATATACTATATTAGCCAATGAGACTGATTTAAACTAATGAACTCTAAACTCATACACTTATAAACTAATTAACTTATAAACCCATGAATTCATAGACTTATGAAGTCTTAAACTCATAAATTAATAAACTCTGAACTCTTAAACTCATTTAAACTTATAAACTCTAAACTCATTTAAACTTATAAACTCAAAAACTCATACACTTATAAACTCATCAATTGATACACTTATAAACTCTAAACTCATAAACTCTTGAGTGTGCGTGTGTGTGAGTGTGTGTGAGTGTGTGTGAGATAGTGAGCATGTCTGTGTGTGTGTGTGTGTGTGTGTGTGTGTGTGTGTGCATGTGTGAGTGTATGTCCGTGAGTGAGTGTATGTGCGTGAGTGTGTGTGTGTGCGTAAGTGTGTGTGTGTCAGAGTTAGCGAGGGTGTGTGTGAGAGAGCGTGTGTGTCTATGTGTGTGAGCGTGTCTGTGTATGTGTGAGAGCGAGTTAGTGTGTGTGTGTGTGTGTGTGTGTGAGACAGTGAGCATGTCTGTGTGTGTGTTAGTGAGGTTGTGTGTGTGCGTTAGTGAGGGTGTGTGTGTGTGTGTGTGTGTGTGTGTGTGTTTGAGTTAGTGAGGGTGTGTGTGTCTGTGTGTGAGTGAGTATATGTGCGTGACTGAGTGAGTGTGTGTGTGTGTGTGTGTGTGTGTGTGTGTGTGAGAGAGAGAGTGTGTGTGTCTATGTGAGAGCGAGTTAGTGTGAGTGTGTGCGCGTGTATGTGTGTGTGAGAGAGAGAGTGTGTGTGTGTGTGTGTGTGTGTGTGTGTGTGTGTGTGTGTGAGATAGTGAGCATGTCTGTGTGTGTGTGTGTGTGTGTGTGAGTGTATGTCCGTGAGTGAGTGAGTGTGTGTGTGTGTGTGTGTGTGTG
>CM040798.1:21870142-21875142 GCA_022829025.1 Squalius cephalus
AACACACACACACACACACACACACACTCTAAACTCATTTAAACAAACTCTAAACTCATTTAAACTTACAAACTCAAAACTCAAAAACTCGTAAACTACTTTAAACTTCAAACCACTTTAAACTTCTTAAGTTTAAAGTTCCCAGCTCCCAAACAACTCCATAGCAACCAAACTTGAGTACCCTAGCAACCGTTTTACAAGACCTATATCTCTGCATCAGAACACCGTAAAGAGATGAGGTTTGGCTCTTTTGACTCATGCTAGCAAACAGCACTTCCAACATGCTACACATGCTAGCAGTGAATAGCTACATGCTAATAGCGATTAGTTAAGTGCTAAATCATGCCAAGATCATGCTAAGAACTCTATAAAAACTCCATAGTAACCATCTGTGACAACTACCAACCACCTAGTAACACCATAGCAACAGCCCAGAACACCCTAGCAACCGCCTAGCAACCACCCAGAACACCCTAGAAACCACCTAGCAACCACCCAGAATACCTTAGTAACCGCCTAGCAACACCATAGCAACCACCAAAACACCCTAGCAACCGCCTAGCAACACCCTAGAAACCACCTAGAATACCCTAGCAACCACCTAGCAACACCCTAGCAACCACCCAGCATACCCTAGCAACTGCCTAGCAACCACCCAGAACACCCTAGCAACCGCCTAGCAACATCATAGCAACCACCTAGAACACCCTAGCAACCGCCTAGCAACACCCTAGCAACCCCCAGAATACCCTAGCAACCGCCTAGCAACACCCTAGCAACCACCTAGAATACCCTAGCAACCACCTAGCAACACCCTAGCAACCACCCAGAATACCCTAGCAACTGCCTAGCAACACCATAGCAACCACAAAAACACCCTAGCAACCGCCTAGCAACATCATAGCAACCACCCAGAACACCCTAGCAACACCCTAGCAACCCCCAGAATACCCTAGCAACCGCCTAGCAACCACCTAGAATACCCTAGCAACCGCCTAGCAACACCCTAGCAACCACCCAAAACACCCTAGCAACCACCTAGCAACCACCCAGAATACCCTAGCAACCGCTTAGCAACACCCTAGCAACCACCCAGAATACCCTAGCAACCGCCTAGCAACCACCCAGAATACCCTAGCAACAGCATATCAACCACCAAAACACCCTAGCAACCGCCTAGCAACAGCATAGCAACCACCCAGAACACCCTAGCAACCGCCTAGCAACAGCATATCAACCACCCAGAACACCCTAGCAACAGCCTAGCAACACCATAGCAACCACCCAGAATACCCTAGCAACCGCCTAGCAACACCATAGCGACCACCCATAACATCCTAGCAACCGCCTAGCAAAAAACGTTCTGGTCCAAACTTTCTCAAGCCAACTTCAAAGTTTGTCTCGACGAACTTTTGCATCTAGTTATTATTATTCTTCTGAGACTAAAAATTTCTATATCAAACTCCTCCTAGAGCTTTAACTCTACATACTCCAAACTCGGCTCAGACACTCAAACTGTTCTGACTTAGTGTGCTATATCTTTTCAGACTGATCGGACTTACGGTTTTCCTAAAAATGACGATCAAAACTCGGAAAAACTCCCATTGACTTGCATTGGGGAGTTCTAAAAAATTCAAATTTAGATTCAAACTCACCAACCGACAAAAATTTAAATCTAAACACCTTGAAGACTAAACCAAACTGCCATTCTATATACTATAAGAGCCATTGAGACTCATTTAAACTAATGAACTCTAAACTCATACACTTATAAACTAATTAACTTATAAACTCATGAATTCATAGACTTATGAACTCTTAAACTCATAAATTAATAAACTCTGAACTCTTTAAACTCATTTACACATATAAACTAAACTCATTTAAACTTATAAACTCAAAACTCAATTAAACTTATAAACTAAACTCAAAAACTTGTACACTTATAAACTCATGCATTTATACACTTATAAACTCTAAACTCATAAACTCTGAGTGTGTGTGTGTGTGTGTGTGTGTGTGTGTGTGTGTGTGTGTGTGTGTGTGTGTGTGTGTGTGTGTGTGTGAACACACACACACACACACACACACACACACACACACACACACACACACTCACTCTAAACTCATTTAAACTTAAACTCGAAACTCATTTAAACTTATAAACTCAAAACTCAAACTCGTAAACCACTTTAAACTTCTTAAGTTTAAAGCTTCCAGCTCCCAAGCAACTCCATAGCAACCAAATTTGAGTACCCTAGCAACCATTTGCAAGACCTATATCTCTGTATCAGAACATCGTATAGAGATGAGGTTTGGCTCTTTTGACTCATGCTAGCAAACAGCACTTCCAACATGCTACACATGCTAGCAGTAAATAGCTACATGCTAATAGCGATTAGTTAAGTGCTAAATCATGCCAAGATCATGCTAAGAACTCTGTAAAGACTCCATAGTAACCATCTGTGACAAATACCAACCACCTAGTAACACCATAGCAACAGCCCAGAACACCCTAGCAACCGCCTAGCAACCACCCAGAATACCTTAGTAACCGCCTAGCAACCACCCAGAATACCCTAGCAACCGCCTAGCAACAGCATAGCAACCACCCAGAATACCCTAGCAACCGCCTAGCAACACCATAGCAACCACCCAGAATACCCTAGCAACCGCCTAGCAACCACCCAGAACACCCTAGCAACACCATAGCAACCACCCAGAACACCCTAGCAACCAACCAGAATACCCTAGCAACCACCTAGCAACAGCATAGCAACCACCCAGAACACCCTAGCAACCAACCAGAATACCCCAGGAACCACCTAGCAACAGCATAGCAACCACCCAGAGCACCCTAGCAACCGCCTAGAAACAGCATAGCAACCACCAGAACACCCTAGCAACCGCCTAGCAACACCATAGCAACCACCCAAAACACCCTAGCACCCGCCTAGCAACCACCCAGAATACCCTAGCAACCGCCTAGCAACAGCATAGCAACCACCCAGAACACCCTAGCAACCGCCTAGCAACCACCCAGAACACCCTAGCAACCGCCTAGCAACCACCCAAAACACCCTAGCAACCGCCTAGCAACCACCCAGAACACCCTAGCAACCACCCAGAATACCCTAGCAACTGCCTAGCAACACCCTAGCAACCACCCAGAACATCCTAGCAACCGCCTAGCAACACCCTAGCAACCACCCAGAACACCCTAGCAACCGCCTAGCAACCACCAACATACCTTAGCAACTGCCTAGCAACACCCTAGCAACCACCAAAAATACCCTAGCAACCGCTTAGCAACACCCTAGCAACCACCCAGAACACCCTAGCAACCGCCCAACATACCTTAGCAACCCCTCTAGAAAACCCCCAACAACTTTTTAACTTTAAACTACTTTAAACTTCAAACTAATTTAAACTTTAAGCTAAATTAAACTTCAAACTACTTTAAACTTTAAACTACATTAAACTTTAAACTAATTTAAACTTTAAACTAATTTAAACTTTAAGCTAATTTAAACTTCAAACTAATTTAAACTTTAAACTACATTAAACTTTAAGCTAATTTAAACTTTAAACTACTTTAAACTTTAAGCTAATTTAAACTTTAAACTACATTAAACTTTAAGCTAATTTAAACTTCAAACTAATTTAAACTTTAAACTACTTTAAACTTCAAACTAATTTAAACTTTAAACTACTTTAAACTTTAAACTAATTTAAACTTTAAACTACTTTAAACTTTAAACTAATTTAAACTCCAAACTATTTTAAACTTCTTCAAACTTTCTGGTCCAAACTTTCTCAAGCCAACTTAAAGTTTGTCTCGACGAACTTTTGCATCTAGTTATTATTATTATTCTTACTAAAAATTTATAGGCTATCTCCTCCTAGAGCTTTAACTCTACATACTCCAAACTCGGCTCAGACACTCAAACTGATCTGACTCGAGTTGCTCTATCTTTTCAGACTGATCGGACTTACGGTTTTCCTAAAAATGACGATCAAAACTCGGAAAAACTCCCATTGACTTACATTGGGGAGTTCTAAAAAATTCAAATTTAGATTCAAACTCACCAACCGACAAAAATTCAAATCTAAACACCTTGAAGACTAAACCAAACTGCCGTTCTATGAGACATTGAGACTCATTTAAACTAATAAACTCTAAACTCATACACTTATAAACTAATTAACTTATAAACTCATGAATTCATAGACTTATGAACTCTTAAACTTATAAATTAATAAACTCTGAACTCTTAAACTCATTTAAACTTATAAACTCTAAACTGATTTGAACTTATAAACTCAAAACTCAAAAACGCATACACTTATAAACTCATCAATTTATACACTTATAAACTCTAAACTCATAAACTCTTGAGTGTGCGTGTGTGTGTCTGAGTGAGTGTGTGAGCGAGTTAGTGTGTGTGTGTGTGTGTGTGTGTGCGCGTGTGTGTGTGTGTGTGTGTGTATCTATCTAACTTATTTATCTATCTATCTGTCATAAACTTCAAACTACTGTAAACTACTTTAAACTTCAAACCACTTTAAACTTCTTACGTTTAAAGCTCCCAGCTCCCAAGCAACTCCATAGCAACCAAACTTGAGTACCCTAGTAACCGTTTTGCAAGACCTATATCTCTATATCAGAACATCGTATAGAGATGAGGTTTGGCTCTTTTGACTCATGCTAGCAAACAGCACTTCCAACATGCTACACATGCTAGCAGTGAATAGCTACATGCTAATAGCGATTAATTAAGTGCTAAATCATTCTAAGAACTCTATAAAAACTCCATAGTAACCATCTGTGACAACTACCTACCGCCTAGTAACACCATAGCAACCACCCAAAATACCTTAGCAACCGCCCTGAATGCCCTAGCAACCGCCTAGCAACACCATAGCAACCACCCAAAACACCCTAGCAACTGCCAAGCAACCACCCAGAACACCCTAGCAACCGCCTAGCAACCACCCAA
>CM040798.1:21880142-21895142 GCA_022829025.1 Squalius cephalus
AATTAACTTATAAACTCATGAATTCATAGACTTATGAACTCTTTAACTCATAAATTAATAAACTCTAAACTCATTAAAACTTATAAACTCTAAACTCATTAAAACTTATAAACTCTAAACTCATTTAAAACTTATAAACTCTAAACTCATTTAAACTTGTAAACTTGTAAACTCAAAACTCGTAAACTACTTTAAACTTCAAACCACTTTAAACTTATTAAGTTTAAAGCTTCCAGCTCCCAAGCAACTCCATAGCAACCAAACTTGAGTACCCTAGCAACCGTTTTGCAAGACCTATATCTCTGTATCAGAACATAGTATAGAGATGAGTTTTGGCTCTTTTGACTCATGCTAGCAAACAGCACTTCCAAAATGCTACACATGCTAGCAGTGAATAGCTACATGCTAATAGCAATTAGTTAAATGCTAAATCATGCCAAGATCATGCTAAGAACTCTATAAAAACTCCATAGTAACCATCTGTGACAACTACCAACCACCTAGCAACACCATAGCAACCGCCCAGAACACCCTAGCAACTGCCTAGCAACCACCCAGAATACCTTAGCAACCGCCTAGCAACATCATAGCAACCACCCAGAACACCCTAGCAACCGCCTAGCAACCACCCAGAATACCCTAGCAACAGCATAGCAACACCATAGCAACCACCCAGAACACCCTAGCAACCGCCTAGCAACCACCCAGAACACCTTAGCAACAGCATAGCAACCACTCAGAACAACCTATTATGGGTTGTTTGGAAAACGCTTGCTGTGGAATGCGAAGTACTCCTCCTAGAGAATTCATCCAATCCCCACCAAACTCGGTGTGCATGAAGTCAAGACATTGAGGATTCTAAATTGCGGACGGATTTTTGATATCTCGAACGGTTTGGCCGTGGCGAGGAAACGAATTTATGGCGAGAAAAGAGAAACACGAAGTGGAATAACTTATGCATACATTAACTGATCTTGATGAAACTTCAGCAGTGTGTTCGTGGTAAGAGGCCGATCAAATGGATGTAACTATTGTGAGTCAAAGTTATAGCGCCACCAACTGGCAGCAGGAAGTGTGTCACTTTCAACATGCTTTTGACAAATGTGGGCAGGTTAGTTTTAACTACAGTAAAAAAAAAATAGTTTGTATATTGTACTCATCAAGCCGGACAACTTTCTAATTTACATTCATTAGCTCCAGCCATCTGGAAGTCAGATATTTTGGTCTGAATGTGGATTTTTTGGATATTTCAGACTCTGAGTTTTTAGTTACTCCTCCTTATACATAGGGCTATACTGCCCTCTTGTGTTCAAAATCAGGTAGGCCTATTGTATCTATATAAAAATATACTAGGTAATATGTGACTTTGAGAATATTTTACCACCGGTTAATCGACGTGTGACACCACTGGGGGCTTTTGAATCGCCAACTTAAAAACGAAAGTAAAATATGTTCGTCCGCACTGACACTGATAGTGGTTGAGCAAGCATTTCAAATGAATTCCTATGGAAGTAGGAATTAACTGAAAAACATTCCTCGCTCGTTCCTCGCCGTGGACGCGCACCGTTATGAATGCCCGTGCAGCCGTGAGCATTTTAGTTTAATTTTAAAATTAGCGCCTTTCGGGGGGTGGATTGCTTGAAATTATTTTACAAAAGCACAATGTTGTGTTTTATTGCGACTGTACACAAATATAAGTTAACACTTTGCAGTTTGAATGTCGTCCTGTATAATGACGGAGTATGTTTTTATGTGTCCACTGTTCAAACGCGCCCACGCCACACACACACACACACACACACACACACACACACGGTTTACTATCTTTGTGGGGACTCTCCATAGCCTTAATTTTTTTTATACTGTATAAACTGTATATGCTATCTCCTCACACTAACCCTACCCCTAAACCTACCTATCACAAAAAACTTTCTGCATTTTTACATTTCCAAAAAAACTCATTCTGTATGATTTATAAGCTTGTTTACCCATGGGGACCTCTATTTAGGTCCCCACTGTGACACGAGTCCCCATGAGTCTGTATGCATTCAGGTTGAAGTCCCCACCGGGATAGAAAAACATGAACACACACACACACATTCCAGCATTGTAATCTTGACATCGCAGCCTGTTCATTATGGCCTTCATAAAATATAATAATAAAATAGTCAACCTAAAATATAACAATCACACTGCTCTAAATAGTCAGTAGTACAATTCATACATTCACAGTAAGCACCGCTCCACTGTGGTGTTTCCAAGCACATTTTTGTGCTTGTGAAGAGGATGATTTTTTCCGTCGATATTGGAACACGAGTAAAGAACTAAGCCTATAATAAAGAATAGTTTAGCATCCAAATACATCGCAAATGTTGAAACATTTTGATTCTAATGAGAGGGTTACGTGAGCCCAACACTGCTTTCTTTCATTTTTATTTTTACATTAAATTTAAAGGATTTGTTGTGGAATATTTTGAGTGTATCATAAAATCAGAATAAGGTAAGTCAAGCAATATTTTTGGTCTTTTATATATATATATATATATATAAATATAGCTGCGAGCAGCGATGAAGGGCCAAAGCCGGCGGTACTGCCACCCCGGTGCCTTTAGGTAACTAAAGGCACCGGGGTTGCGGTGCCACCGGCTTGGGCCCGTAATCGCTGCTCGCAGCTATATTATTAGGGCCCAAGCCCTGAAAGGGCGAAGGCCCTATTGTTTTCGGTAGGATTATTAGGGCCCAAGCCCTGAAAGGGCGAAGGCCCTATTGTTTTCGGTAGGATTATTATTATTATTATTAGGGCCCAAGCCCTGAAAGGGCGAAGGCCCTATTGTTTCCGTAAGGATTTTTTTTTTTTTTTTCTTCATTATTTTTTTTTTTGCCTTTTTTACACTTTTGGGGCCCTTAACATGCTCAAAAACTCTTGAAATTTTGCACACACGTCAGAACCCGCGGCCATCAGGGCCGGGCTGAAGCTGGTACCGGGGCGTGGCAGGGGGGCTCGACGGCGCCCCCTGGAATGGGGTCCGAAAACTTGGTCCATAAATCAAACACGCTTGCATGTAATAATATGAAACTCAGTACACATATAGATCTCATCGGGCCGAACAACTTTCGTGCTCTAAGTTTTACAAAAGCCCAACAGGAAGTCGGTTATTATACGTTGTTTGGAAAACGCATACAATGGAATGTGAAATACTCCTCCTAGGGATTTCATCCGATCGCCACCAAACTCGGTGAGAATAAAGTCAAGACATTGAGGATGAATTCTTGCGAACAGATTTTTGATATCTCGAACGGTTTGGCCGTGGCGAGGAAACTAATTTATGGCGAATAATGGGACACAGGAAGTGTGTTATAACTTCTGCATACATTATCTGATCTTGATGAAACTTCAGCAGTGTATTCGTTGTAAGAGGCCGATCACATGGATGTGACTATTGTGAGTCAAAGTTATAGCGCCACCAACTGGCAGCAGGAAGTGTGTCACTTTCAAAATGCTTTGAAGTCACCCTCTTACTTTTACCCGATTTGCTTCAAACTTTGTGTATAATGTAAACACACGGCAGATGTAGACCTGTGAAAGGATTATTGATATCTTAGATACTGTTGCAGTGGCAACGCATCAAATTTTAATATTCTTTTCGGATGCGTTTGAAACTCTTAGCATGCTTGAAATTGGATGAAACTCGACAGACACATAACACTTATTAGCCAGTAGACATGTGAAAAGTTTCAGAAACGGGCGTGGCAGGGGGGCTCAACAGCGCCCTCTTGAACAGGGTCTGAAAACTTGGTCCATATATCAAACACGCTTGCATGAATTAATATGAAACTCGGTACACATATAGATTTCATCGGGCTGAACAACTTTCCCTCTGTCAAGTTTCACGCCAGCCCAACAGGAAGTCGGCTATTATGGGTTGTTTGGAAAACGCTTGCTGTGGAATGCGATGTACTCCTCCTAGAGAATTCATTCAATCACCTCCAAACTCAGTCAGCATGAAGTCAAGACATTGAGAATGCTAAATTGCGGACGGATTTTTGATATCTCGAACGGTTTGGCCGTGGCGAGGAAACAAATTTATGGCGAGAAAAGAGAGGAGACGAAGTGTTATAACTTCTGCATACATTAACTGATCTTGATGAAACTTTAGCAGTGTGTTCGTGGTAAGAGGCAGATCAGATGGATGTAACTATCGTGAGTCAAAGTTATAGCGCCACCAACTGGCAGCAGGAAGTGTGTCACTTTCAACATGCGTTTGACAAAAGTGGGTGGGTTAGTTTTACCAACAGTTACAAAAATCAGTATATATATTGGTCTCACCGAGCCGGACAACTTTCTAATTTACAGTTATTAGCTCAGAGCAAAAGGAAGTCAGATATTTTGGTTTGAATGTGGATTTTTTGGATATTTCAGACTCTGAGTTTTTAGCTACTCTTCCTAACTGGTTTATTTTATTCACACCAAACTTTTTCAAAATGATGAAAATACATTAAAGATGCTAAATTGTGAACGGATATTAAACATCTCAAACGGTTTTGCTATAGTGAGGGACTAAAGTAAAGTAACACTTAAAGCCTCATCTTCTAAAAATGTAATTAAACCATTTATTTCTATATAAAAGTATAAAAATATCACAACTAAACCCATTTTATTCTTTTCTTTTCCAATTTAATAATTATTTATAAGTTTAAAAATAGTAATTGTACTATTTAGTCCCATAAAAGTCAAGTCATACATAGGGCTATACTGCCCTCTTGTGTTCAAAATCAGGTAGGCCTATTGTATCTACATAAAAATATACTAGGTTTGTGACGGTGAGAATATTTTACCACTGGTTAATCTATGTGTGACACCGCTGGCGGCTTTTGAATCGCCAACTTAAAAACGAAAGTAAAATATGCTCGTCCGCACTGACATTGATAGTGGTTGAGCGAGCGTTTCAAATGAATTCCTATGGAAGTAGGAATTAACTGAAAAACATTCACTCTGTTCTGCTCGTTCCTCGCCGTGGATGCGCACCGTTATGAATGCCCGTGCAGCCATGAGCATTTTAGTTTAATTTTACAATTAGCGCCTTTCGGGGGGTGGATTGCTTGAAATTATTTTACAAAAGCACAATGTTGTGTTTTATTGCGACTGTACACACATATAAGTTAACACTTTGCAGTTTGAATGTCGTCCTGTATAATGACGGAGTATGTTTTTATGTGTCCACTGTTCAATCGCGCCCACGCCACACACACACACACACGGTTTACTATCTTTGTGGGGACTCTCCATAGACTTAATGGTTTTATACTGTACAAACTGTATATTCTATCTCCTCACACTAACCCTACCCCTAAACCTACCTATCCCAGAAAACTTTCTGCATTTTTACATTTCCAAAAAAACTCATTCTGTATGATTTATAAGCTTGTTTACCCATGGGGACCTCTATTTAGGTCCCCACTGTGACATGAGTCCCCATGAGTCTGTGTGCATTCAGGTTGAAGTCCCCACCGGGATAGAAAAACATGAACACACATATACACACACACACACACACACACACACACACACACACACACACAAACACACAAACACACATTCCAGTATTGCAATCTTGACATCGCAGCCTGTTCATTATAGCCTTAATAAAATATAATAATAAAATAGTTAACCTAACATATAAAAATTACACTGCTCTAAATAGTCAGTAGTACAATTCGTACATTCACAGTAAGCACCGCACCACTGTGATGTTTCAAGCACATTTTTGCGCGTGTGAAGAGGATGATTTTTTCCGTCGATATTGGAACACGAGTGAAGAACAAAGCCTATAATAAAGAATAGTTTAGCATCCAAATACATCGCAAATGCTGAAACATTTTGATTCTAATGAGAGGGTTACGTGAGCCCAACAGTGCTTACTTTCGTTTTTATTTTTACATTAAATTTAAAAGATTTGTTGTGGAATATTTTGAGTGTATCATAAAATCAGAATAAGGTAATAAGGTTTCTGTCTTATATATATATATATATATATATATATATATATATATATATAAAAATATCGCTGCGAGCAGCGATGAAGGGCCAAAGCCGGTGGCACCGCCACCCCGGTGCCTTTAGGTAACTAAAGGCAACAGGGTTGCGGTGCCACCGGCTTGGGCCCGTAATCGCTGCTCGCAGCTATATTTATTATTATTATTATTATTATTATTTTGTCAACCTTTCGGGCACTTTTGGGGCCCTTAACATGCTCGAAAACTCTTGAAATTTTGCACACAGGTCAGAACCCGCGGCCATCAGGGCCGGGCTGAAGCTGGTACCCGGGCGTGGCAGGGGGCCTCGACAGCGCCCCCTGGAACGGGATCCGAACACTTGTCCATAAATCAGACACGCTTGCATGTAATAATATGAAACTCGGTACACATATAGACCTCATCGGGCCGAACAACTTTCGTGCTCTAAGTTTTACGCCAGACCAACAGGAAGTCAGCTATTATGGGTTGTTTGGAAACGCATGCTGTGGAATTTGACGTACTCCTCCTAGGAAATTCATCCATTCGCCTCCAAACTCGGTCGGCATGAAGTCAAGACATTGAGGATGCTAAATTGCGGACAGATTTTTGATATCTCGAACGGTTTGGCCGTGGCAAGGAAACGAATTTATGGCGAATAATTCAAACAGGAAGTGTGTTATAACTTCTGCATACATTAACTGATCTTGATGAAACTTCAGCAGTGTGTTAGTTGTAAGAGGCCGATCACATGGATGTGACATTTGTGAGTCAAAGTTATAGCGCCACCAACTGGCAACAGGAAGTGTGTCACTTTCAAAATGCTTTGAAATCACCCTCTTATTTTTACCCGATTTGCTTAAAACTTTATGTGTATAATGTAAACACACGGAAGATGTAGACCTGTGAAAGGATTATTGATATCTTAGATACTGTTGCCGTGGCAACACATTAAACTTTAATATTCTTTTCGGATGCTTTTGAGACTCTTCACATGCTTGAAAATGCATGAAACTCGACAGACACATCACATTTATTATCCAGTAGACATGTGCAAAGTTTCAGAAACGGCCGTGGTGAAATGGCTCATTAGCGCCACCTTGAGTCAAAAATGGGGGCTTAGTTTTTCCTAGAATCACAAAACTTGGTAGGTGTATTGTTCTCATCAAGCCGGACAACTTTCTAATTTACAGTCATAACCTCAGACCACCAGGAAGTCAGATATTTTGGTTTGAATGTGGATTTTCTGGAGAATTTTCTCTCTCTCTCTGTGTGTCTGTGTGTGTGTGTGTGTGGGGGGGGGGTTATATTCCATTTAATCTTTGTTTTTCAAGGTTTCAGGGGCTTTTGGGGCCCTTAACTTGCTTTAAAACTCTTGAAACTTTTCACACAGGTCAGAACCCACGGTCCTCAGGGCCGGGCTGAAGCTGGTACACGGGCGTGGCAGGGGGGCTCAACAGCGCCCCCTTGGACACGGTCTGAAAAGTTGGTCCATATATCAAACATGCTTGCATGAATTAATATGAAACTCGGTACACATATAGATCTCATCGGGCCGAACAACTTCCGCACTCTAAGTTATTAGCTCCGCCCAACAGGAAGTCGGCTATTATGGGTTGTTTGGAAAACGCTTGCTGTGGAATGTGAAATACTCCTCCTAGAAAATTCACTGTGTCCCCTCCAAACTCGGTGTACATGTAGTCAAGACTTTGAGGATGCTAAATTGCGGACGGATTTTTGATATCTCGAACGGTTTGGCCGTGGCGAGGAATCGAATTTATGGCGAGAAAAGAGAAACACGAAGTGGAATAAACTCTGCATACATTGACTGATCTTGATGAAACTTCAGCAGTGTGTTTGTGGTAAGAGGCCGATCAGATGGATGTAACTATTGTGAGTCAAAGTTATAGCGCCACCAACTGGCAGCAGGAAGTGTGTCACTTTCAACATGCTTTTGACAAAAGTGGGGGGGTTATTTTTAACTACAGTAAAAAAAAATAGTACGTATATTGTTCTCATCAAGCCGGACAACTTTCTAATTTACATTCATTAGCTCCAGCCATCAGGAAGTCAGATATTTTGGTCTGAATGTGGATTTTTTTGCTAAATCAGCCTCTGAATTTTTAGCCACTCCTCTTAAACTATTTATTTTATTCCCACCAAACTTTTTCAACATGATGAAAATACATTAAATATGCTAAATTGTGAATGGATAATAAATATCTCAAACGGTTTTGCTATAGTGAGGGACTAAAGTAATGTACAAAAAGGAAACTAAAATCCTCATCTTCTAAAAATGTAATTAAAAACCATTTATTTCTATATAAAAGTATACAAATATCACAACTAAACCCATTTTATTCTTTTTTTTTTCAATTTAATAATAATTTATAA
The DNA here is from genome assembly GCA_022829025.1 of Squalius cephalus. NCBI lineage: Eukaryota > Metazoa > Chordata > Actinopteri > Cypriniformes > Leuciscidae > Squalius > Squalius cephalus. The sequence goes on from CM040798.1 coordinate 21,888,549, forward strand.
GTTTAAAAATAGTAATTGTACTATTTAGTCCCATAAAAGTCAAGTCATACATAGGGGTATACTGCCCTCTTGTGTTCAAAATCAGGTAGGCCTATTGTATCTACATAAAAATATACTAGGTTTGTGACGGTGAGAATATTTTACCACTGGTTAATCTATGTGTGACACCGCTGGGGGCTTTTGAATCGCCAACTTAAAAACGAAAGTAAAATATGCTCGTCCGCACTGACATTGATAGTGGTTGAGCGAGCGTTTCAAATGAATTCCTATGGAAGTAGGAATTAACTGAAAAACGTTCACTCTGTTCTGCTCGTTCCTCGCCGTGGATGCGCACCGTTATGAATGCCCGTGCAGCCATGAGCATTTTAGTTTAATTTTACAATTAGCGCCTTTCGGGGGGGTGGATTGCTTGAAATTATTTTACAAAAGCACAATGTTGTGTTTTATTGCGACTGTACACACATATAAGTTAACACTTTGCAGTTTGAATGTCGTCCTGTATAATGACGGAGTATGTTTTTATGTGTCCACTCTTCAAATCGCGCCCACGCCACACACACACACACACACACACACACACACGGTTTACTATCTTTGTGGGGACTCTCCATAGACTTAATGGTTTTTATACTGTACAAACTGTATATTCTATCTCCTCACACTAACCCTACCCCTAAACCTACCTATCCCAGAAAACTTTCTGCATTTTTACATTTCCAAAAAAACTCATTCTGTATGATTTATAAGCTTGTTTACCCATGGGGACCTCTATTTAGGTCCCCACTGTGACACGAGTCCCCATGAGTCTGTGTGCATTCAGGTTGAAGTCCCCACCGGGATAGAAAAACATGAACACACATACACACACACACACACACACACACACACACACACACACACACACAAACACACATTCCAGCATTGCAATCTTGACATCGCAGCCTGTTCATTATAGCCTTAATAAAATATAATAATAAAATAGTTAACCTAACATATAAAAATTACACTGCTCTAAATAGTCAGTAGTACAATTCGTACATTCACAGTAAGCACCGCTCCACTGTGATGTTTCAAGCACATTTTTGCGCGTGTGAAGAGGATGATTTTTTCCGTCGATATTGGAACACGAGTGAAGAACAAAGCCTATAATAAAGAATAGTTTAGCATCCAAATACATCGCAAATACTGAAACATTTTGATTCTAATGAGAGGGTTACGTGAGCCCAACAGTGCTTACTTTCGTTTTTATTTTTACATTAAATTGAAAAGATTTGTTGTGGAATATTTTGAGTGTATCATAAAATCAGAATAAGGTAATAAGGTTTCTGTCTTTTATATATATATATATATATATATATATATATATAATATATATATATATATATATTATATATATATATATATATATATATATATATATATATATATATATATGTATATATATATAAATATAGCTGCGAGCAGCGATGAAGGGCCAAAGCCGGTGGCACCGCCACCCCGGTGCCTTTAGGTAACTAAAGGCACCAGGGTTGCGGTGCCACCGGCTTGGGCCCGTAATCGCTGCTCGCAGCTATATTTAGGGCCCAAGCCCTGAAAGGGCGAAGGCCCTATTGTTTTCGGAAGGATTATTTGTTATTATTATTATTATTATTTTTTTCTACTTCTCGGGCACTTTTGAGACCCTTAACATGCTCGAAAACTCTTGAAACTTTGCACACAGGTCAGAACCCGCGGCCATCAGGGCCGGGCTGAAGCTGGTACCCGGGAGTTGCAGGGAGGCTCGACAGCGGCCCCTGGAACGGGGTCCGAAAACTTGGTCCATAAATCAAACACGCTTGCATGTAATAATATGAAACTCGGTACACATATAGATCTTATCGGGCCGAACAACTTTCGTGCTCTAAGTTTTACGTCAGCCCAACAGGAAGTCGACTATTATGGGTTGTTTGAAAAACGTATGCTCTGGAATTTGAAATACTCCTCCTAGAATATTCGTCCAATCACAACCAAACTCGGTGTGCATGAAGTCAAGACATTGAGGATGAAAAATTGCCAGGGGATTTTTGATATCTCGAACGGTTTGGCTGTGGCGAGGAAACGAATTTATGGCGAAAAAATGAAACAGGAAGTGTGTTATAACTTCTGCATACATTAACTGATCTTGATGAAACTTCAGCAGTGTGTTCGTTGTAAGAGGCCGATCACATGGATGTGACTATTGTGAGTCAAAGTTATAGCGCCACCAACAGGCAGCAGGAAGTACATCACTTTCAAAATGCTTTGAAATCACTGTCTTATTTTTACCCGATTTGCTTCAAACTTTATGTGTACAATGTAGACACACGGCAGATGTAGACCTGTGAAAGGATTATTGATATCTTAGATACTGTTGCTGTGGCAACGCATCAAACTTTAATATTCTTTTCAGATGCTTTTGAGACTCCTAACATACTTGAAATTCGATGAAACTCTACAGACACATCACATTTATTATCCAGTAGACATGTGCAAAGTTATAGAAACGGGCGTGGTGAGGGGCTCAGTAGCGCCACCTTTAGTCAAAAATGGGGGCTTAGTTTTAAGTAGAGTCACAAAAATCGTTATGTATATTGTTCTCATCAAGCCGGACAACTTTCTAATTTATAGTCATAAGCTGTGACCAACAGGAAGAGAGATATTTTGGTTTGAATGCGATTTTTTTTGGAGAATTCTCTCCCTCTCTCTCTCTGCCTCTACGTCTCTGTGTGTGTGAGGGGTGGGGGGATTTGTCTTTTGAGTGAGATTTGTTTAAAATTCCTGTTTTTCAAGGTTTCAGGGGCTTTTGGGGCCTTTAACGTGCTCGAAAACTCTTGAAACTTTGCACACAGGTCAGAACCCGCTGACCTGAAGCTGGTACCCCGGGCGTGGCAGGGGGGCTCAACAGCGCCCCCTGGAACGGGATCCGAACACTTGTCCATAAATCAAACACACTTGCATGTAATGATATGAAACTCGGTACACATATAGATCTCATCGGGCCGAACAACTTTCGTGCTCTAAATTTTACGCCAGCCCAACAGGAAGTCGGCAATTATGGGTTGTTTGGAGAACGCTTGCTGTGGAATTTGAAACACTTCTCCTAGAGAATTAATTAAATCGCCACCAAACTCGGTGTGCATGAAGTCAAGACATTGAGGATGCTAAATTGCGGACGGATTTTTGATATCTCGAACGGTTTGGCCGTGGCGAGGAAACGAATTTATGGCGAGAAAAGAGAGACACGAAGTGTTATAACTTCTGCACACATTAACTGATCTTGATGAAACTTCAGCAGTGTGTTCATGGTAAGAGGCCGGTCAGATGGATGCAACTATTGTGAGTCAAAGTTATAGCGCCACCAACTGGCAACAAGAACTGTGTCACTTTCAAAATGCTTTTGGCAAAATGGGGGGGGTTACTTTTACCCGCAGTTACAAAAATCAGTACATATATTGGACTCATCGAGCCGGACAAGTTTCTAATTTACAGTCATTAGCTCTGACCAACAGGAAGTCAGATATTTTGGTTTGAATGTGGATTTATTTGCAAAATCGGCCTCTGAATTTTATATATATATATATATATTTTAAAGTGACAAGACAGAGAATATTACTTGTCCGATATATATATATATATATATTACATTTATATATATAAATATATAGCTGCGAGCAGCGATGGAGGGCCCAAGCCGGTGACACCGCCACCCCGGTGCCTTTAGTGCAACTAAATGCACCAGGGTGGCGGTGCCACCGGCTTGGGCCCGTAATCGCTGCTCGCAGCTATATTTGTTTATTATTATTATTATTTTTTTCTACTTCTCGGGCACTTTTAGGGCCCTTAACATGCTCAAAAACTCTTGAAATTTTGCACACACGTCAGAACCCGCGGCCATCAGGGCCGGACTGAAGCTGGTACCCGGGCGTGGCAGGGGGGCTCGACAGCGCCCCCTTGGAATGGTGTCTGAAAACTTGGTCCATAAATCAAACACGCTTGCATGTAATAATATGAAACTCAGTACACATATAGATCTCATCGGGCCGAACAACTTTCGTGCTCTAAGTTTTACACCAGCCCAACAGGAAGTCGGTTATTATACGTTGTTTGGAAAACGCATACAATGGAATGTGAAATACTCCTCCTAGGGAATTGATCCGATCCCCACCAAACTCGGTCAGCATGAAGTCAAGACATTGAGGATGCTAAATTGCGGACGGATTTTTGATATCTCGAACGGTTTGGCCGTGGCGATGAAACGAATTTATAGCGAGAAAAGATAAACAGGAAGTGTGTTATAACTTCTGCATACATTAACTGATCTTGATGAAACTTCCGCAGTGTGTTCGTTGTAAGAGGCCGATCACATTGATGTGACTATTGTGAGTCAAAGTTATAGCGCCACCAACTGGCAGCAGGAAGTGTGTCACTTTCAAAATGCTTTGAAATCACCCTCTTATTTTTACCCGATTTGCTTCAAACTTTATGTGTATAATGTAGACACACGGCAGATGTAGACCTGTGAAAGGTTTATTGATATCTTAAATACTGTTGCCGTGGCAACGCATCAAACTTTAATATTCTTTTCAGATGCTTTTGAGACTCTTAACATACTTGAAATTGGATGAAACTCGACAGACACATCACATTTATTATCCAGTAGACATGTGCAAAGTTTCAGAAACGGGCGTGGTGAGGGGCTCAGTAGCGCCACCTTTAGTCAAAAATGGGGGCTTAGTTTTAAGTAGAGTCACAAAAATCGTTATGTATATTGTTCTCATCAAGCCGGACAACTTTCTAATTTATAGTCATAAGCTGTGACCAACAGGAAGTGAGATATTTTGGTTTGAATGTGATTTTTTGGAGAATTCTCTCCCTCTCTCTCTCTGCCTCTGCGTCTCTGTGTGTGTGAGGGGTGGGGGGATTTGTCTTTTGAGTGAGATTTGTTTAAAATTCCTGTTTTTCAAGGTTTCAGGGGCTTTTGGGGCCTTTAACGTGCTCGAAAACTCTTGAAACTTTGCACACAGGTCAGAACCCGCGGCCATCAGGGCCGGGCTGAAGCTGGTACCCGGGCGTGGCAGGGGGGCTCAACAGCGCCCCCTGGAACGGGATCCGAACACTTGTCCATAAATCAAACACACTTGCATGTAATGATATGAAACTCGGTACACATATAGATCTCATCGGGCCGAACAACTTTCGTGCTCTAAATTTTACGCCAGCCCAACAGGAAGTCGGCATTTATGGGTTGTTTGGAGAACGCTTGCTGTGGAATTTGAAATACTTCTCCTAGAGAATTAATTAAATCGCCACCAAACTCGGTGTGCATGAAGTCAAGACATTGAGGATGCTAAATTGCGGACAGATTTTTGATATCTCAAACGGTTTGGCTGTGGCGAGGACACGAATTTATGGCGAGAAAAGAGAAACACGAAGTGTTATAACTTCTGCACACATTAACTGATCTTGATGAAACTTCAGCAGTGTGTTCGTGGTAAGAGGCCGATCAGATGGATGTGACTATTGTGAGTCAAAGTTATAGCGCCACCAACTGGCAGCAGGAAGTGTGTCACTTTCAAAATGTTTTTGACAAAAGTGGGGGGGTTAGTTTTACCCACAATTACAAAAATCAGTACGTATATTGGTCTCATCGAGCCGGACAACTTTCTAATTTACAGGCATTAGCTGCAACCAACAGGAAGTCAGATATTTTGGTCTGAATATGGATTTTTTGTTAAATCAGCCTCTGAGTTTTTAGTTACTCCTCCTAAAAGGTTTATTTTATTCCCACCAAACTTTTTCAACATGATAAAAATATATTAATGATGCTAAATTGTAAACGGATATTGAATATCTCAAACGGTTTTGCTATGGCGAGGGATTAAATTAATGTCAAAAAGGAAGCAGGAAACATCTCATAACTTCTAAAAATGTAATTATACACCATTTATTTTTATATAAAATTATACAAATATTAGAACTAAACCTATTTTATTCTGTTTTTGCAATTCAAGAAGTATGAAAAAGTTAAAAACAGGCTATTTAGTGCTATTTGGTTCAACAAAAAAGCAAACATAGGGCTATACTGCCCTCTTGTGTCCAAAAGGATATCAAAATAGTATTTAAAACGTTTTACTAGGTAGGCCTATTGTATTTAAATATAAATTTATTAGGTATATGACTGTGAGGATATTTTCCCATCGGTTAATCGACGTGTGACACGAGCGGGTGCTTTTAAATCGCTAATATAAAAGTGAAAGTAAAAAACGGACGTCCGCACGGACATTGATAATGGTGCACGTTGGAAAAAATGACACTTTTAAACATAACACTAAACCGCCATTAGGTGTCGCCAGGCGACCATCTTAATGAGCGAGTCATTGATTCATTCGTTCAAACGATTCGTTCCAATGACTGAGTCATTCATGATTGAGACAGATGTTTATGGATTGACCATTGAATCTATAAGTCAACCGATTCGTTTCAAAATGCTGAATCATTCAGTAATGAGAAAACAAGTTGCTGTGAGATGCGCAATGGTTCTGCTGTGATCTTTGTTTAACTATTTTTGCTGCTGAA